>JAUELO010443330.1:0-13977 GCA_032357855.1 Amphibolips quercusostensackenii | reverse complement strand
AAGTCGAATTTTTAATGAAATAGTCAAATTTGAAGCTTAAGAAATTAATTTTGTAACCAAGAACATAATTTGTTAGCAGAAAAGACGAACTTTTGAAAAAATACATCAATCATTTTTAATTCAAAAAAATAATTTTAAATGAAAAAATATAACTTCTTAACAAAAAATATAATGGTCGATATTTTTGAACCAAAAAATATTTTTATTTTAAATTTAAAACAGTTACATTCAACCAAAAACAATTTGCAAACAAAATAGTTGAAAGATGAACCCTCAAGTAAAAGTGTAATTGTTTATATATTTCCACAAAAAAATTAAATTAAATTAAAAAAAAAACAGTTTGATTTAACCAGAAAATTAATTTTCAACAAAACAGTTGAATTTATACATTTTTATTTTATATAAATTTTATATATTTTGTACATTTCGTTTTATATGCGTATACGTTTTATACATTTACATAAGTTATTTTTTATAAATCTTGTATTCGTATTATATATGTGTACTTCTCCGATAATGCATTTGTATTGGTTATTTTTCATAGATAAAATATGTATCGTTACAAAAAACAAATGATCTATTATTATTAACTCCTTTACACAGTAATTAATTAAGTATTTTTAGGTTTTAAAATACTTTTTGTATTTGAATTGCGCGGCCTTCAGGTTTAATTCCTTCCCCGACACTGTAGGGGCGCTAAAACTCATGTACGGAAAAATACATTGCGCTTTTATGGCAGCTTCCACTCTCTTTCATACTCTCTGGATATTGATACTATTTGGATATAGTAGCGTTTCGTCATAATTTTGTCTAGTATCATTATTATTTAATAGTGTTTTAGGAGAATATTATATATTGTACATTAAAAAATACATATTATAGCACTGCAATTTTTTAATTTATGCAATGTAATAGGTGGAAGGTAATAATTAACGAGAATAATACAATAAATGAGGAAGTATTCGACAGAAAATACTATCAACAAAATAAAATGTCTTTAAAGATAAATTGAAAATTTACAAATAAATGCATTAAATTTTCACATTTAGTTTCATAACACTTTACTTTAATTCCTAGAATATTTCCAGGGCTGAATGGAGGAATTACCATCTGTTCGGTAAAGACTACAAAGCGAATACATCAGAGCGAACTCGCATCAACATCCCGCTCATGCGCAGTAGAGATTTTCTTAGCAAAACCAGGCGTTTAGCCACACTTGCCGGTTCTCTCTGAAATCGAATGATTAAATTCATATGATCGTTTGAATTTTTTCAAAAATCTACCTGAAATCTTCTTCATGTTGTTAAAGTATTTGTGCAATCTTCTTAATCTATTTGAAATCTTTGCAAAATATTCGAAATCCTTGTCAAATTTTTACAATCTTTGTCAAATTTTTAAAATCTTTGTGAAATTTTTAAAATCTTTAAAAAATCATTGTCATCTTTCTGAAATATTTAAAATATTTGGTAATATTTATGAAGTTATTGAAATCTTTGGAAAATCATTGATATCCTTTTGCAATATTTGGATAATCATTAGAACATCTGTGAAATCTTTGAAAGTCTTTGCGAAATATTTAAACTATTTTTGAAATATTTGAAAATATTTTTGAAATTATTGAAATCTTTGTGCGCTCTTTGAAATCTTCGTGGAATTTTCGTGAAATGTTTTGAATCTATCCAGAATCTTTGCAAAATATTTGAAATTTTTTAAAGCCTTCAAAAATTGTTCAAATATTTGTAAACTCTTACTGATTTCTTTAAAAATCTTTTAAAAATATTTGAAATATTATTTAAATATTTGGCAATATTTGTGAAATAATTTAAATCATTAAAGTCTTTGTAAAATCTCTTAAATTTATCCAAAATCTTTGCAAGATATTTAAAATCTTAGTCAAATCTTTAAAATATTTAATAAATCATTCAGGTCTTCGTAAAATCTTTCCGAAATCTTTGGAAATCTCTGCCACTGTTGCGAAACATTTCAGATAGTTTCAAAATATTTGTTAATATTTGTCAAATTATTAAAATCTTTTTCAAATCATGAATTTTATTAATTCCACGAATACCTTAAATTCAGCGGATTCCTTGGATTCCATGAATGCTTTGAATTCCATGAATCCCTTGAATTTTATGAATTCCTTGAATCTCATGAATTCCTTGAATTTCATGAATTTCTTAAATTCCATGAATTTTATGAATTCCTTGAATTTTATGAATTCCTTGAATTTTATGAAAAAATTAATTCCATGAATACCATGAATTCCTTGAATTCTATGAATTTCTTGGATTCCATGAATTTTACGAATGCCATAAATTCCATGAGTTTCATGAATTTAATGGATTTCATGAATTCATAATTTCATGAATTTCATGAATTCTATGGATTTCAGGAATTCTATAATTTTTATGAATTCTAGGAATTTAATGAATTCCATGAATTCTACGAATTTCATTAATTCCATGAATTTCATGAATTCTATGAATTCCATGATGTTCATAAATTTAATGAATTTTATGAGTTTCATGAATTCCATGAATTTCATGAGTTTCATGAATGCCATGAATGCCATGAATTCTTTGAATTTCATGAATTCCATGAATTCCATAAATTTCATGATTTCATGTATTCTATGGATTTCATAAATTCCATGGATTTCATGAATTCCATGGATTTCATGGATTCCATGAATTCTATGAATTTTATGAATTTCATGAATCCCACGAATTCTTCGACTTCCACAAATACTTTAAAGTCCACGAATTCCTTGGATTCCACGAAGTCATTGAATTCCATAAATTTCAGAAAATCATTGACTTCCATAAATTTAATGAATTTCTTTAATACCATAATTTTATGAATTACATGAATTTTATGAATTTCAGAAATTCCACAAATACTTGGAATACGACGAATTCTTTGGATTCCATGAATGCTTTAAATTCCATGAATTGCTTGATTATCATGAATTCAATGAATATCATAAATTCAGTGAATTTCATTAATTCCATGAACTCCACGAATTTCATTGATTCCATGAATTCCATGATTTCACAAATTTCATGAATTCCATCAATTTCATGAATTCCATAAATATCATGAATTTCATGAATTCCATGAATTCAACGAATGCTTTTACTTCCACAAATACTTCAAATTCCACGAATTCCTTGGATTCCATAAATTTTATAAATTCCATGAGTTTCATGAATTTCTTAAATTCCAGGAATTTCATGAATTTCTTAAATAGCATAATTCTGTGAATTACATGAATTTCAGGAATTCCATAAATACTTTGAATTCCACGAATACCTTAAATCCACAAATACCTTGGATCTCACCATTTCCTTGGATTCTATGAATTCCTTGAATTCCATGAATTCGACGAATTTCAAATCATTGGAAAATCATTGTAAAGTTTCTGGAATTTTTGTAAATATTTGCGAGATATTTGGTAATATTTTTGAAACTGTTTAGATATTTGCGAAATCATTGAAATCTTTGTGCAATCTTTGAAATCTATCTCAAATCTTTACCAAATATTTGAAATCTTTGAGAAAGCTTTATAAAATCATTGAGACATTTGTGAAATCTTTGTGAAATCTCTGAAAATCTTTTCGAAATATTTTTTTTAATATTTGATAATATTTGTGGAATTATTGAAGTCTTTCTTTATTTTTTAAAACTATTTATATTTTTTTTAGATAATTAAAATCTTGTGAAATCTTTCAAGTCTATGTGAAACCCTTGCAAAATATTTAAAATCTTTGAAATCCTTAAAAAAAATCATTGACATTTTTGTGAAATCTTTCCTATGTCTTTAAAAATGTTTTCGAAATATTTGATATATTTTCAAAATATTTGGTAATATTTCTTAAATCAATGAAATGATTGAAGTCCTTTTTAAATCTTTTAAACCTACCCGAAATCTTTGCGAAATATTTGAAATCTTTGTTAAGTCTTTGAAATCGTTGGGAAATCATTAAGATTTTTGTTGAATCTTTCTGAAACTTTTTAAAATCTTTGCGAAATATTTTTAATCTTTGTAAAAACTTTG
The DNA here is from genome assembly GCA_032357855.1 of Amphibolips quercusostensackenii. Taxonomy (NCBI): domain Eukaryota; kingdom Metazoa; phylum Arthropoda; class Insecta; order Hymenoptera; family Cynipidae; genus Amphibolips; species Amphibolips quercusostensackenii. Next base: position 9,920 of record JAUELO010443330.1, on the reverse strand, counting down.
TGAAACTATTAAAATATTTATGAAATCTTTGTGATTAAAAATTTTTTGAAGTATTTAAAAAAGTTTTGATAATATTTGTGAATTTATTAAAATCTCTGTGCATTTTTGACATTTTTTTAAATAATTGAAATCTTTGTGAAATCTTTTTAATTTATTTTAAATCTTTGCAAAAAATTTCAAATTTTTAAAATTTAAAAAGTTTTTCAGATATTTTGAAAACATTTGCAAATATATAAGAAAGATTTCACAAAGATTTCAATGATTTTATAAGAATATCAAGTGATTCAAATATTTTCCAAAGATTTTAGGTACATTAAAAAGATTTCAAAAAGATTTCAATTATCTAAAAAATTTTCAAATAGATTAAAAAAATGCAGAAAAATTTCAATGAAATCACAAATATTATCAAACATTTTAAATATTTTGAGAAGATTACGTAAAGATTTCTAAATATTTCACAAAGATTTCGAATATTTCGTAAAGATTTTAGATTGATTTCAGAGATTGCGCAAAGATTGGAATTCATGAAATTCAAGGAATTCGTAGAATTCGAGGAATATAAGGAATTTATGAAATTCACGGACTACATGAAATTCATAAAATTTATAGAATGCATAGAATTCAAGGAGTTTACAGAATTTGAGGAATTCGTGGAATTCAAGTAATTTGAGGAATCTTAGGTATTCGTGGAATTCAAAGAATTTGTGTAATTCATAAAATTTATGAAATTCATGAAATGCATGAAATTCACGGAATTCATGAAATTTATGGAATTCATGAAATCTAAGGAATTCGTGGAATTAGAGAAATTTAAGGAATTCATGAAATTCACGGACTACATGGAATTCATGGAGTTCATGAAATGCATGGAATACAAGGAATTCAAAGAGTTTATAGAATTCAAGGAATTGGTGGAATTCAAGTAATTTGAGGAATCCAAGGTATTCGTCGATTTCAAAGAATTTGTGTGATTCATAAAATTCATGGAAATTATGGAATTTATGAAATTCGCGGAATTAATGGTATTAATGGAATTTATGGAATTAATAGAATTGAAGAAATTTGTGGAATCCAAGGTATTTGTAGAATTCAAGCGTGAAATTTAAGGTAATTGTGGAATTCAAAGTATTCGTCGAATTCATGAAATTTATTGAATTCTTGGAATTCATGGAACTTTTGGAATTCAAGAAATTCACGGAATTCAAGGAATACAAGGAATTCATAAAATTGAAGGAATTCATGGAATTCAAAGAATTTGTGGAATGCATAAAATTGATGGAATTCATGGAATTCACGGAATTAATGGAATTTATGGCATTCATGGAATTCATGGAATTAACAGAATTCAAGGAATTCGTGGAATCCAAGGTATACGTGAAATTTAAGCGTAGAATTAAGGTATTCGTGGAATTTTAAGTATTTATGGAATTTATGGATTTCAAAAAATTCCTTAAATTAATGTAATTTACGGAATTTCCGGAATCCTGGGAATTCGTGGAATCTAAGGACTGCGTGGAATGTAAGGTATCCGTCTAATTCAAGAATTTCATGAGATTTAAAAATTAGTGTAATTCAAGCGTAGATTTTAAGGTATTCGTGGAATTCAATCCATTAATGGAATTCATAAAATTCATGAAATTCATGGAATTTATGAAATTCATAGAATTTATGTAATTCACAGAATTCCTGGAATTTATAAAATTAAAGAATTCATGAAATTCATGGAATTCATGGAATTAATAGAATTTAAGGAATTCATCAAATCCGAAGTATTTGTGGAATTCAAGCGTGGAATTTAAGGTGTACGTGAAATTCATGAAATTCATAGAATTTATGAAATTCAAGGAAATCATAGAATTCATGAAATTCATGAACTACATGGAATTCATTAAATTCATAGAATTCATGGAATTTATGGAATAATTAGAATTCAAAGAATTTGTAAAATGCAAGGTATTCGTGAGATTTAAGGTATTCGTGAAATTCATGAAATTCATGGAATTTGAGAAATTCACGGAATTCACAGAATAAATGGATATCAAGGAATGCAAGGAATACAAGATATTCAAGGAATTCTCAGAATTCAAGGAATTCTTATAATTCAAGTAATTTGTAAAATCCAAGCTATTCGTAGAATTTAAGGTATACGTACAATTTAAAGAATTCGTGGAATTCTAGGAATTCGTGGAATTAAATGAATTTGTGGAATTAAATGAATTCGTGGAATCCAAGGTATTCGTGGAATTCAAGCGTGAAATTTAAGGTATTCGTGGAATTCAAGCGTAAAATTTGAGGTATTCGTGGAATTTAAGGTATTCGTGGAAGTTGAAGTATTCGTAGAAATTAAAGTATTCGTGGAATTTGAAGTATTCGTGGAATTCAAAGTACTTGTGGAATTCATGAAATACACAGAATTCATAGAATTCATGGAATTTATAGAATTCATGAAATTTAAGAACTTCCTGAAATTAATAAAAGTCACAAAATTTGAGAAATTCGTAGAATCCAAGAGTGGAATCTAAGGATTTCGTGGAATTAAAGGTATTCTTAAAATTTAAGGTATTCGTGAAATTCAAAGAATTCGTGAAATTTATGGAATTCATGGAGTTTATGAAATTCATGGAATTCATAGAATTCAAGGAATTCATGGAATTCATAGAATTCAAGGAATTCATGAAATTCATGGAATTCATGAAATTCATGGAATTCAAGGTATTCGTTGAATTCAAGAAATTTGTGGAATCTGAGGTATTCGTGGAATTCAAAGTATTTGCAGAATTCATGGAATTCATAGAAATCAAGAAATTTATGGAAATAATAATATTGAAGGAATTCGGGAAATTCAAGGAATTCGTTGAATTTGAGGTATTCGTCAAATTTAAAGAATTCGTGAAATTTATGGAATTCATGAAATTCATGAATTTCAAGGAATTTGTGGAATATACGGAATTATTGGAACTCAAAGTATTCGTGTAATTCATTAAATTCATAGATTACATACAATTCATGAAATTTTAGAAATTTCTGAAATTAATGAAATTCACGGAATCAAAAGAATTCCTGGAATTTAAGGATTTAGTGGAATCCAAAGATTTCATGGGATTTAAGGTATTCGTTAAATTGAAGGTATTCGTAAAATTCATAAAATTCGTGTAATTCATAAAACTCATAGACTCTATGAAAGTCATGGAGTTCATACAGTTAATTGAATTCCTGAAATTCATGGAATACATGGAATTCAAGAAATTCCTGGAATGCAAGGAATTCGCGGAGTTTATGAAATTCATGAGATTGGTGCAATTCATGGAATTGATGAAATTGATTGAATTCATAAAGTTTATGGAATTCATGAAATTTAAGGAATTCATGGCATTCGTGGAATTCATGGAATTCATGGAATCCAAGGTATTCGTGGAATTCAAGAAATTTGTGGAATTTAATGTATTCGTGGATTACAAAGTATTTGCGAAATTTATGAAATTTATGGAATTCAAGAAATTCATAAAAATCATGGAATTTAACGAATTCGTGGAGTTCAAGGAATTCGTGGAATTTGAGGTATTCGTGAAATTCAAAGAATCCGTGGAATTTATGAAATCCATGAAATTCATGGAATTCTCGGAATACAAGGAATTTATAGAATTCAAAATATTCATAGAATTCAAGGAATTTATAGAATTCGAGGAATTTATGAAATTCACGAAATTCTAGAAATCTAAGGTATTCGTGGAGTTCTAGCATGGAATTCAAGGTATTCGTGAAATTCAAAAAATATTATTGGTATTCACGAAACTCATAGAATTCATCATGGAATTCATGATTTGACAAAGATTTTTATAATTCCAAAAGAATTTTAAAAATATTTCAAATGTTTCGCAAACAATTTCAAAGATTTTTAAAGATTTCAGAAAGACTTTACAGATATCTCAAAGATTTCTGAAATATTTCAAAAATTTTACTAAGATTACATATATCTCGCAAAGATTTCGAATTAATTTAAGAGATTTCACAAAGACTTCAATGATTTCAATAATTTAACAAATATTATCAAATATTGAAATATATTTCAAATATTTTTTTAAGATTTCAGAAGATATCAGAAAGATTTCATAAATATTTAAACAATTTTCTAAGGCTTTCAGAGATTTTGTATATTTTGTGGAGATTCCGGATAGAATTAAAAGATTTCACAAAGATTTGAAATAGATTTCAGAGAGCGAAAAAAGATCTTAATAGTTTCACAAATATTATTAAATATTTCAAAAATAAATTAAATATTTCGACAAGATTTTCAAAAATTTTACAAAGATTTTTCAAATATTTTAATGATTTCTCAAAGATTGCACAAAGATTTTAATGATTTTCCAAATATTTCAATAACTTTATTAATGTTACCAAAATTTCAAATATATTTAAATATTTCAGAAAGATTACAATAGTTTTCCAAAGATTTCGAAGATTTTACAAATATTTTAAAGATTTTACAAAGATGGGTTTTGCGAGTTTTGGCATTAATTATAAATTTTGTTGCATTTTTTTAGTGCAAATTTTTTCTGATACATAAAATACTACTTTATATAACAGAAGCCACTGTTTAAACAATTTGTTATTATTGTTAATAATCTTAAATTTTAATAATGGTAGGAAGTTGCGTTTTTTTCTGAAATTTACAACTAATTGTCTACTTTTGACTCAGGGTGCGTCAATAATTAATTTAATTTGTCAAAAATAATTATTTAAGCAATTGATTATTGCTTATAACTCTCTTCTTTTAGAATAATGTTACGAAGTTGCTTTTTTCGGAAATCTTTAGTTTTGCTTTGACTTTGTAGTTATGAACAAATCATAAGTGAATCTGAAAAACAATTATTTTTCAAATATTCTACTTTTTTGAGTGAATTGTTTTTGCTCATTTCATAATAATTGAAGAAAATTAATTAAAAAAAAGCTATCTATTGAAAAATATTTATGAAAAAGAAAGACATTATTTAAAATATGTTTCTCTCTGATGTTTATGTATTACTTGTTTATAACTAAAAAGGCAGAGCGAAGTTAAATATTTCAGAAAAAAACCACAACTTTCTAGCACTTCTCTAAGAGTCAATCGTTATAAACAATAATGAGTTGTTTAAATATCTATTTTTTGTTAATTTGCATTAATTATCACCTTACTAAAAAGTAGAAAAAAGTTGAAAATTGCAGAAAAAATCGCAACTGTGTTGTATTAAAATAGATAAAGATAATTATTAATAATAAAGCTTGGTCTAAACTATTACTTTTGCTCAATATAATTAATTATTAAGTCACTTTAAGTAAAAAATAGACAAATATTTACAAAATTCAGAAAAAACCACAACTGTCTATTACTGCTGCTGAAGAAGATACTTATAAACTATAATAATTTTTTTGCTACGACTAAGCGTCGCTGCTATTGTTCTCACGGTTTTGATTATTTAACAAAATATAAACACTTTATCGGAAAACCGGCGCCAGCCAGCAAAACAGAACAATATTTAGACTACGTATGCAAAAAATCAGACAAAAATATTCAACCGTGCGGCCAGAAACCTGCATTCCGTTTTCTAATGCAAATCAATCCCCTTAATCCAATCCGATAATTCTGTCCGTTATTTTTCCCATAAAACCAATACTTTTTCATTGATAAAAATGTAATAAAAGACAAAGAAGCAGTAGCCAATTATATGACACCATAGAAAAAAGTACGTGAAGTCGAACTTTGAATATAGGTAAGATACAAAAAGAAATGATAAGCAAAATAAAAAAAATTTAAAAAATTTTTTCTAGTACCGCTTAATGGTAACTTTTCTAACTCCTCATGAAAGTATCTTTTGAATAGGAATTGTTAAATTTTTTGTTATCTTTCACGTGTTCCTGATGAGAAAAAGGCATTAAACAAAGATTGCGTAAGCAGTACTCAAGATTTAAAAAATGTATTTCCTCGTATGACATGTAAGATTCTTATTTGCCTTAATGAGCCTCGATACCATTACACTCTCATAAATAAGAATGTAAGAAATTCAGTCTGTATTAGAAAACAATGTCACATGCGAAAGCTTGAAGTCAATAGTCAACACTTAATATTTATTAATATGAACTTATTAGGTCTTAGAAAAAATAAATCGAATTAAATTATTTAAAAAATTAAACGATTAAATTATTCAAATTTTAATTGTAGAAATATTTAAGCAAGAGAATTGAATTGCACCCGTGTCTCTTTGACTCTTCTTATAATAAAATAATCGCAGTAATGTGTAAAAAAATTTCCAAAAGTTTACAAAATTTCCAAATTTTTTCCAACTTTTTAACAAAATTACCAAAAATTATCAATATGTCCAAAAGTTTTTAAAATTTCCAAACATTTTCTAAAAATTTTAATAATTTCCAAACTTTTCAAAAAAATTTAAAAACTTCAAAAATTTCCCAAATTGTTTAAAATTTCCAAAACATTCTAAATTTTACAAAAATTTTAACATTTCCAACATTTAGCAAACTCTTCAACAAAATTGCAAAAAATTATCAATATTTCCTAAAGTTTTCAAATTTTACAAAAAATTTTGAAAATTTTCAACTTTTTTGAATTTTTGAAAATGTTAATAATTTCATAAATTTTCAAGCTTTCAAAAAAATTTCAAAATTTTTATAATTTTCTGAAAATTGTAATAATTTCCAAAATTGTTCAAAATTTCCCAAATATTCAAAATTTACCAAAAATTTGAATCATTCCCAAATTTTTTTGAAAAATTTTAAACTTTCAAAAAAATTTCCAAAATTGGTCAAAATTTCCAAAATATTCAAAATTTTCCAAAAATTTTAATTATTCCCAAACTTTTAAAAAAAATTTAAAACTTTAAAAATATTTCCAAAATATTCAAACTTTTTAAAAATTTCCAAAAATTTTAATAATTTAAAAGATTTTTAAACTTTGGAGAATTTCCAAAAGTTTACAAAAGTTCCAAATTTTTTTAAACTTTTCAACAAAATTGCAAAAAATTATCAATATTTCCAAAAGTTTTCAGAATTTCCAAAAATTTTAATGATTTCCAAGCTTTTTAAAAAAATTTTAAACTTTCAAAAATTTCCAAAATTGTTTAAAATTTCCAAAATATTCTAAATTTTTCGAAAAATGTTGATAATGTCCAAAATTTTAAAAAAAATTTAAAACTTTTGAAAAATTTTGAAGATTGATAAAAATGTCTAAAATATTCAAAATTTTCTCAAATTTCCAAAAATTTTAATAATTTCAAAAATCTTTAAACTTTCAAAAATTTTCCAAAATTTTCAACATTTTTCGAACTTCAACGAAATCGCAAAAAATTATCAGTATATCCAAAAGTTTTCAAAATTTCCAAAAAGTTTCGAAAATTTTAAACTTTTTTTAAATTTCCAAAAATTTTAACGATTTCAAAAATTTTCACTCAGAAAATTTTCAAAATTTTTATAATCTTCTAAAAACGTTAATAATTTTTAAAATTTTTTTAAATTTCCCAAAAATTCCCAATTCCCTAAAAATTTCAATAATTTTCAAACCTTTCAACAAAATTTAAAACTTTCAAAAAATTTCCAAAATTGTTCAAAATTTTCAAAATGTTCTAAATTTTCCAAAAATTTTGATAATTTACAAACTTTTTAAAAATATTTGAAACTCAAAAAATTTTCAAAATTAATAAAAATGTTCAAAATATTCAACTTTTTCTAAAATTTTCAAAAATTTTAATAATTTAAAAAATCTTTAAACTTTGAAAGATTTGCAAAATTTTCCAAAATTTCCAACATTTTTCAAACTCTTTAACAAAATTTTAGAAAATTATTAATATTTCATAAAGTTTTCAAAATTTCTAAAAATTTTCGAAAATTTTAAACTTTTTTAAATTTCCAAAAATTTTAATAATTTCAAAAATTTTCAAGCTTTTAAAAAATTGTAATAATTTCCAAAATTGTTCAAAATTTTCCAAATATTCCAAATTTTCCAAAAATTTTAATAATTTCCAAACTTTTGAAAAAAATTTGAAACTTTCAAAAAATTGTTCTAAATTCCCAAAATATTTAAAATTTTCCAAAAATTTTAGCAATTTTTCAAACTTTTCAAAAAAAATTTCAACTTTCAAAAAATTTCAAAAATTTCCAAAATATTCTAAATTTTCTAAAAAATTTATTAATTTCCAAACTTTTTAAAGAAATTTGTAACTTTCAAAGAATTTTTTAAATATTCAAACTTTTTTAAAATTTCCAAAAATTTATTAATTTAAAAGATTTTTAAACTTTAAAACATTTTTAAAAGTTTTTAAAATTTTCCAAAAATTTTAATAATTTCCAAACTTTTGAAAAAAATTTGAAACTTTAAAGAAATTTTCAAAATATTCAAACTTTTTTCAATATCCAAAAATTTTAATAATTTGAAAGATTTTTAAGCTTTAAAAAATTTCCAAAACTTTCCGAAAATTTTCGAACTTTTCCACGAAATTAAAAAAAAATTATCAATCTTTATAAAAGTTTTCAAAATTCCTAAAAATTTTCCAAAAATTCTAATCATTTCCAAACTTTTTAAAAAAATTTTAAACTTTCAACAAATTTCCAAAATTGTTTAAAATTTCCAAAATATTCAAAATTTTCCAAAAATTTTAATAATTTCCAAACTTTTAAAAAAAATTTGAAACTTCAACAAATTTCAAAAATTGTTTAAAATTTTTGAAATATTCAAAATTTTCCAAAAATTTTAATAATTTCCAAAATTAAAAAAAAAAATTGAAGCCCAAAAAATTTTCAAAATATTCAAAATTTTCCTAAAATTTTAATAATTTTCAAACTTTTTAATAAAATTTGAAAGTTTTAAAAAATTTCAAAATTGTTCACAATTTCCAAAATATTCAAAATTATCCAAAAATTTTAATAATTTCCAAACTTTTTAAAAAAATTTGACACTTTAAATAAATTTCTAAAATATTCTAACTTTTTCAAAATTTTCAAAAATTCAAATGATTAAATAGAATTTTAAACTTAGAAAAATTACCAAAAGTTTACAAAATTTCCAAAATTTTTCAAACTTTTCAACAAAATTACAAACAATTATCAATATTTCCAGAAGTTTTCAAAATTTCCAAAAATTTTAATAATTTTCAAACTTTTTAAAAAAAATGTAAAACTTTCAAGAAATTTTTTAAATTGTGGAAAATGTTTAAAGGAATTGAAGTAAAATGTTCGAAAATAATTATATGTAACATGTGAACGCGCCCTTAAAAGAAAAAAAGGTGTTTATTTTTAAGATAGAAATAAATTTTCATATTAATTTCTAAAGATCAAGTAAATTTTCACATTGTTTTGTAAGTGAAAAGAATTATTTACATCCTCTCTAACAAAGCGTTAATATAAAATGTTTCTGTAGTGAGAATTCGCTTATGGTTTGCTAGGTGTTTCTAAGCAAAAATGAATTCCTAAAAGGGTAATTCAATAATTTTTGGCCCAGCCCTAATTTTGAATTTGAAATATTGATAATTTCTAAGGTGAAAGTATATTTGCGCATTATTTTGTCCCAATTAGGACCAGACAGAAAAATTAAGAAGAAGTTCTTCGGACCTTATCGTATTATCGAAACTAAAAAACATTAATTCCTGAAAGGATAATTTAATAATTAATAATAATTTAACTTAATAATTTTTCGCGTAACTCTAGTTTTGAGTTTGAAATATTGATATTATGTCAAAATAAAACCTAATATGCACATTAAAATCAATTACTATTTCTCATTTGCTGACCAAATTATGAATAATAATACATAATGTAGGGTGTTTAATATTTAAATTTACCGCTTCGGCGTCAGCGCCACCTAACGGTTGGGGAGAAGGAGAGAGAAGTTTTTTGGAGAGACCGCAGAGGGTTCGTGGCGGTTCGAAGCGAGGTTACTC
>JAUELO010443315.1:0-13978 GCA_032357855.1 Amphibolips quercusostensackenii | reverse complement strand
GCAGCTAATACATATGACTATAACAAAACAGTTGAAAACATTCTTAAGAATGATATTCTGTACAAAAACATAAAAACGGGTATGGTTCCTACAATTGAATATAAATATAATTATAAGCGACTAGATAGAAAAATAAGATGGATCAATATTTAATGTGCATACAGTTTAGAAACTCAAGATAGTGTTATAGCAAAAGCTAATGCTCTCATAAAGGTTCACAAACCAAATTTAACTTGTAGACTGATTGTTTCCACAGTTGATTTTCTTACTCACAATTTATCCCAATACAATTTAAATATTTTTAAACCGGTTTCTATGAACACTGGTTCTTTTATCAAAAATAGTTGGGAACTTAAAGATATTTTAAAAAACAATGACGGGTAGTATTTGGGTACAAGTATCTAAATTACTTAAATAGATAAGTTACTTGTATCTTTTTCAGTAAGTTAGTTACTTTTCAAAAAAAAGAACTGTAACTTACCTTAGGTTCTATTTTTACAGTAACTTATAACTTTAATTTTATAGTTACTTTTGAATTACTTTGTATTTTTTGTATAATTTTCTTTCAATAGCTGTCATGCTATAAACAGAAATTTCAATAATTGCGCGCAATGGGAGAACAAAAGAGCACTGGGATTTATATGTTTAGTACTTTTGAATAGTGCTTCTTAAGTTAGCGCCTTAGGTGCAATAGCAACAAGTTCTGAATCCTTTAGTGTGCTGGAGCTGTTTTAAAAATCAAGAAAAAAATTATTTTTAAAGTACAGCACGACTCTTGCCAGTAATAATTCTGTCAAAAGGCTATACAGTGTCGCAGGCCTCGTAATGACACCTAGAAGATGCAACTTGGGGGATGAATCCTTTGAGAAACAGCTGCTCTTAAATATGTATAAGAGATATTGTTAAGGGTTTTTTTAAAAATATTATCACTAATTTTTACATTGTTGTTCACTTGCTAAAACATATCGCGTTCTTTTTGTTTTAACTGATGTCTATATGTTTAATTATTTTTCAATTGGGGTGGAGGGTACACTTTGAAGTAACTTTAAAAGGAACTTAAGTTATTTTTTCTAATATCTGTAACTGTATCTAAATACTTCTTTGATAAAGGAACTGCATCTGTAACTAGATGCTTTTTTAAAAAAGAAACTGTAACTGTATCTAGATACTTTTAATAGAGTAACTAACTTAACACTGCTAAAAAACATGAATGTACCTAAAACTTATTCAACAGTTTTTTTATATAGTATGTCGATGTTTGATAGCATCTAACTGTATTGAATATTTTGATTCGCGAATAATTAAAATTCTAAATCGTGGTTTATTAAAAAATATAATATTTGTAAAAGCCGGTAAGGGCAGTTATCTGTTGCAGCTAATACATATGACTATAACAAAACAGTTGAAAACATTCTTAAGAATGATATTCTGTACAAAAACATAAAAACCAGTATGGTTCCTACAATTAAAAATAAATGTGATTATAATGAACTAGAAAAAATAAACGATTATCAATATTTAATGTGCATAGAGTTTAGAAAGTCAAACTAGTGTTATGGCAAAAGCTTATGCCCTCTTAAAGGTTCACAAACCAAATTTAACTTGGAGACTGATTATTTACACAGATGGTTTTCCTACTTACAATTTATCTCAATACATTTCAAATATTTTAGAGACAGTTTTTATAAACACTTGTTTGTTTATCAAAAATGGTTAGGAACTTAAAGATATTCTAATAAATATTAATGTACCTAAAACGTATTTAATAGTTTTCTTACACGGCGTGTCGCTTTAGATTGCATTGAAGAAAGACTTATTCTAAATCATAACTTAACAAAAATAACGAAGAATAAATTTTGATTAGCCACTAGAACTGTTTTGAATGGTACTGTTTTTTTCTCATATGTAATTAGAAATTTTATAATCAAAAACGGGGTTGTCCTATTGGTTCATCTTTATTCTCTGTAGTTTCTGATTTAGTTTTACAAGATGTTGAAAAAAGGAGTCTTGATTTATTAGAATTTACATCTATTCTTTATAGAATATATGTTGATGATATCCTTGAAACTGTTCCTTCTAAAAAAATTGTTTTTTTTAAATATGTTTAATGGTATAGAAAGTTGCATTATATCAAACCATAAAATTGAAATTAATAATGTTATTAAAAATCTTGATTTACAAATAATTTAAACTCTAAATTGCGATCTGTTAGGTGAATTGTGTAAAAAGCCTTGTTGGTCTAGGAAGTATCTCAATTGCAATTAACATAATTTCTTTTGTCATAAAATTGGTTTAATGAAAGGTTTAATTGATAAATGTGTTTAATTAAGTGTCATTTAATTTAAAAAGAAAATTAAATTCAATTTAAAAAACCATTAATGTATAATAATTATCCTCTTCATTAAGCTAATGACATCAATAAACGCATTCATGAGATATATAATAGTACTACTAGATCGTCACGCCCGCGCTTGCAGCGCGCGCCTACGTCAATTTTTGACATAAAAATTGTTCAAATTTTAATAGTAAACAATCATGAATTGGTGAAATAATCTGATTTTTTTCTAGATAGGATTAGTATTTAAATTGATTTTAAAAAAGTTTATTTTTCTTATAATCAAGGTAATTTCAACATTTGAATAATATTGAAAATAGCTGAAATATTATATAACATACATAGTGTTATTTTTGTTTCTATAGTAAATGTAAATAAAAAAAAATTGTGACGCTCTAAGATTTTCAGTTAAAATGAAGACATTGTGTCTCCATTTCAAACAAAAATACAATAATTAAATTTGCAGTTAAAAAAATTAATTGAAAAAAACAATTTCCGAATAAAATAGTTAAATTTTTAGCCAGAGACATGAAATTTCAAATAAGAAAGTGAATTTTCAACAAAAAAGTATGACTTTCAACCAAGTAATTGAATTTTTAATCAAATAAATTGCTTTTCAAATAATAAAAGTATTTTTTTTAAGTTCAATTTTCAACCAAGTAATTAATTTTCAATCAACGAAAGTAACTTTCTACCAAAAAAGACGAACTTGCAATAAAATACATAAATTTTTAAACAAATTGTTAAACATAAAACCAAAAATACAACGATGAAATATGCAGATGCAGAAATGATTCAAAAATAAATAAAGAATTTGTGATAAAATAGATGAATTTTCAACCAAAGAGCTGGATCTTCAAATAACAAAATAAATGTTTAACAAGGAAATTCAATTTCCAACCAAATAATTGAATTTTTAATCAAAAAGTTTAAATTTTCTACTAAAAAGATAAATTGCCAAAAAAATTTATAAATTTTCAACCAATTTGTTGAATTTCTAACCAAAAATAGAAGAAGAAAATTTTCAGTTAAAAATTATGTAAAAAACGAATTTTCAACATAATAGTTAAATTTTTAGCATGCAAGATGACTCTTCGAATACTTAAATGAATTTTTAACAAAAAATTAAAATTTTTAACCAAGTAGTAACTGAATTCTCAACCAAGAAGTTTAATTTTCTACCAAAAAGGATGAATTTACAATAAAAAATATAAACTTTTATCCAAAGTTTCAACGGAGTAGTAACTGGATTTTCTTTTGACGAAATTAATTTTCTACCAAAAAAGATAAATTCACAGTTAAATACATATATTTTTCAACAATTTGTTTAATTTTTGAGCAAAAACAGGAAAATGAAATTTTTAGTCAAAGAATTATTAAAAAAAAAAAACAATTTTCAAATAAACACTTAAATTCATAGCTAACTTTTTAAATAACAAAATAAATTTTTAACAAAAAACCTTAATTTTCGATTAGGAAAATTAATTTTGTACCAAAAAAGATAAACTTACTTTAAAATCCATCAATGAATCAAAAAAAGTACTTGAATTTTCAACCAGAGAGATGGATCTTCAAACAATAAAATGCATTTTTAATAAGCAAATTTGAATTTCCAACCAAGCATTATCTGAATTTTCAACAGAGAACATTAATTTTTTACCAGAAAATATCAATTTATAATAAAATATATAAATTTATACTAAATTGCGGAATTTTGAACCAAAAAGAGAATACTGAAATTTTTAGTAAAAAAATTAAGAAAAAACAATTTCCAACAAAACAGTTGAATTTTCAACCAGAGAGATGGTTCTTCAAATAATAAAATGAATTTTTAATAAAGAAGTTGAATTTTCAGCTAAGTAGTAACTGGATTTTCAACAATAAAGATTAATTTTTTTACAAAAAAAAATAAATTTACAATAAAAAAAAATAAATTTTCAACCAAATTGTGGAATTTTAAACCAAAAATAGAATATTGAAATTTTTAGTTAAAAAAATAAATTGTTGAAAAAAGCAATTTTCAACAAAATAGTTAAATTTTTAACGAGAGAGATGGTTCTTCAAATAATAAAATTAATTTTTAATAAAGAATTTGAATTTTCAACCAAGTAGTAACTGAATTTTTAACAACGAAGAATAATTTTTTTATAAAAAAAAATAAATTTAAAAGAATATACATAAATTTTTAATCAAATTGTGGAAATTCAAACCAAAAATAGAATATTGAAATTTTTATATGAAAAAATTATTTGAAAAAAAAGTGTCAGCGATTTGGAAAAAATATCTTTTCAAATAATAAAATTAATTTACAACAAAGAAGTCTAATTTTCATTTAAGAAAATTAATTTTGTACCAGAAAAGACAAAATTACAATAAAATTCAGTAATTTGTAACGTAATTATTGAATTTTCAACTGAAAACAATTAGTTTCTAACTGGAAATAAAATAATTAAATTTCCAGTTGAAAAATTAATTTGAAAAAATGAATCTAAAAAAGTACATGAATTTTTAACCAGAGAAATGGATCTTCAAATAATACAATGCATTTTTAATAAGGAAATTTGAATTTCAAACCAAGTATTATTTGAATTTTCAACAAAGAACATTAAATTTTTACCAGAAAATATAAATTTATGATTAAATATATCAATTTAAACCGACTTGTGGAATTTTAAACGAAAAAGAGAATATTGAAATTTTCAATTAAAAAAAATTATTATAAAAAAAACAATTTTCACCAAATTGTTGAATTTTTAGCCAGAGAGATAGATCTCTAAATAAGTAATTGAATTTTTAATGAAGATGTTAAATTTTCAACCAAGTAGTAACTGAATTTTCAACAAAGAGTATTAATTTTTATTACAAAAAAAGATAAATTTACAATAAAATACATAAATTTTCAACCAAATTGTGTAATTTTGAACGAAAAATAGAATATTGAAATTTTTATTGAAAAACAATTATAAAAAAAAATAATTTCCTACAGAATAGTTGAATTTTTAATCAGAAAGATGGTTCTTTTAATAATAAAATGAATTTGTAATGAAGAAGTTGAATTTTCAGTCAAAAAGTAACTAGATTTTCAACAAAGAAGATTAATTTTTTTACAAAATAAATTCACAATAAAATATAGAAATTTTCAACCCAATTGTGGAATTTTTAACCAAAAATAGAGTATTGAAATTTTTAGTTAAAAGGAAATTATTTAAAAAAAAACAATTTTCAACAAAATAGTTGAATTTTTAACCAGAATGATGGTTCTTCAAATAATAAAATTAATTTTTATAAAGAATTTGAATTTTAAGCCAAAAAGTAACTAGATTTTTAACAAAGATTAATTTTTTTACCAAAAAATATAAATTAACAATAAAATAAACCAATTTTCAACCAAATTAAGGAATTTTAAACGAAAAATAGAATATTAAATTTTAAGTTTAAGGATAATCATTAAAAAAAAAACAATTTTCAAAAAATAGTTGAATTTTCAACCAGAGAAATGGTTCTTCAAATAATAAAATTAATTTTTAATAGAGAATTTGAATTTTCAATTGAGTAGTAACTGAATTTTCAAAAACGAAGATTAATTTCTTTACAAAAAAAAATGAATTTAAAAGAATATATATGAATTTTAATTAAATTGTGGAATATTAAACAAA
The DNA here is from genome assembly GCA_032357855.1 of Amphibolips quercusostensackenii. Classification (NCBI taxonomy): domain Eukaryota; kingdom Metazoa; phylum Arthropoda; class Insecta; order Hymenoptera; family Cynipidae; genus Amphibolips; species Amphibolips quercusostensackenii. The sequence continues at coordinate 7,987 of JAUELO010443315.1, read as the reverse complement.
AAATAAAAATTGAAATTTTTAGTTGAAAAAATCATTTTAAAAAAAAACAAGTTTAATAAAGTGAAATATTGTATTGCGTTTCTATAGTGGTTAAAGGCACAATAGTATTAAGATAAAAGGAGTGCATTTTTTTTATATAATTTGAGTTTATGCTTACATTTACAGGATTGACAATGTTATAATGTTTATGAGTTTACGAAAAATCAACAATGCGTTTAAATCCAGCACTTGTCTCTGAATTTCTAACCGCTATTATGTACTCGATTTGATATTGTAAGAAAAAAATGAATTTGATGGTACACATCTTTTTCGTCCATGACAACCTCATTTTTGCAACATTTTTTTTTGTTATTAATTTTATTCTTAACTAATTAAACTGTGACAAATACCTGTGCATTAGAAATTAAAACAGATTTTCTAGTGACTTTGAAAACCTTGAAAACCTGAAATTTTCCTCAAGTTTTTTCAAACCTTAAAAGCATGAAATCTTCTTGAATTTTACACGAGTACCTTGAATTTCAATTATTTTTGCTTTTAAAACAGTTATTTTATTGAAATACGTAGTGTAAATTAAATCTTTTAGTTTATCATAATATAAAAATTTAGTTTAGACGAAATCCTTCTGCTGAAAAGTTTTTTATTTATTAAGATATAGTTTATGTTTTGTTCATTACAGAATCAGTGAAGAGATTTCAAGGTCCTTTTTGTAGAAGTGCTAATTATTTCATAGATTGTAATGAACAGACTTTGATATTAATAATAATTTTTCAAGCTTTTAATTTTCTCTCGCTAATATAAAACTTCAAAATATACATTTTTCGTGATATTCAACTTATAAATTATAAAACTTGTTGGTTGAAAATTTCGATTTCAATTCAGAATTATAATGAGCCAGGAACATACAACGAATTTTTGAAGGGGTTGACTACCTGGTTTTTAAGAGTTCACCAGATTTAAAAAGGTTACAAAAAATTTCTAAATGTTTTAAAGTGCTTTAAATATTCTTAAGAATTTTGAAGATTTCACACAAATTTCACGGATTTAAAAGATTTAAAAAAGGCATGCACACCATGATAGCAATACAGTTCTAATATTATAAGCTTAATTGACTAAGCAGAGTATTAATTATTATAACCGAAACTTTATTATTCATAAATAATAAGTTGACATAACAGGACTAATGACAGATAAGATAAATTCAAAACACGATAGATACTTGTTATTTTTTGATACAACATGAAGTTTGTTTGAATCTTGATGGAACACTAATTTGAACTCTAACAAAAATAATTGTCAAATATCCTTAAAAGATATATTACTTCATAATTACTTTATAATAACTTTTCAAGATTTACACAAAAAAATTTGTTTAAACAAATAAAATGTATTTAAATAATTGCCAAATCTGTTAAACAAGAAATATAACACTTGACATTCATAAAATATATTATTTATTCAGAATAATAATAACTATTCACAATTAACAAGAGGAAAATAAAAATTATTGGATGCATCCCTATAATTTACAAAAAGTTAATAACAATTAATTCTTTCTTTAATTTTTTAGTAAATTGAGCTTTCCTCATTTAAATTTTTGGGGAGGGGGTGAATAGGTTTTTTTGTTGAAAATCAATTTTTTAACTGAAAAATTAATTATTTTGTTAGAAATTCAAAAAATTTGTTAAAAAGTCATCCTTTTTTATTGAGAATTTAACTATTATGGAATTTTAAAAATCTCAAAATAAAAAATCAACTGTCTTCTAAAAATTCGTCTATTTGTCTTCAAATTTTACTATTTGGTTAATTAATCTATTTTGTTAAAAATTTATTTTATTGTTGAACACTAAATGCTATAAATAAATATGTGGTTAAACTATTTAGTTAAAAAATAATTTTTTTGTTAAAAATTATTCATTTTATTTGTGACTTCGGTCATCTCTTTGATTCAAAATTATTATTTTTTTGTTGTTTAAAATTAATTGCTTAAACTCATAATTATCAGTTTTATCAGTTGAATTATAATTTAACTGTACCATTTAAAAATTCATCATTTTTATTATAAATTTAAATATTTAACAGAAAATTCGTTTTTCCTCTAGAAATTTCAACAATTGGAAGAACTTTTTTTTTCTTGGCGGAAAAATCTTTGTTGAAAATGCGTCTTTTCAGTTGGAAAATTCATCATTTTTGTTGAAAGATTTTTTTTTCCTTTTTAAGTTGAACATTGATCTTTTTAGTTGAAAATTCAACTATTTTGTAGAAAATTCAAATATTTGTTTGAAAATTTTTCTCTTTCGGTAGAAAATTAATATTCTTGGATGGAAATTTGTCTTTTTAATTTGAAAATTTTCCTTTGGTTCAAAATTCAACTATTTTGTTGGAAACTCAAACGTATTTTTTGTTGAAAATTAAACTGTTTTCTTGAATATTTTTTTTTTAAATTAATCGTTTTTAGTTTAAAATTCAACTTCTTAGTTGGAAATTAAATTTTTTGTTGAGGATTCAATTGTTTTATGGCAAATTTTTCTTTTTGGCTTACAAGTCGAAAATTCGTCTTTTTGGGTCGTAAATTTTAATATTTCAGTAAAAAATTTAATGATTTGGTGAGAAATTCACTTTTTGGTTGAAAATGAATTTTTTGTTTATAAAATTCATATTTTTAGGTTGACAATTTTTTTTCTCTCTATTGAAAAATCTTTTTTCGTTGAAATATCAATTATTGTATTTTTCGTTAAAAATTCATATTTTTTGGTTAAATTTGACTGTTTTTGATTAAAAATTGAAATCGTTAAGGTTAAAATAGCACTATTATATTTTTTGTTGAACTTTTTTGTTAAAAATTAATTTGCTTTGTTGATGGTTTATCATTTTAGTTAAATAATTTAATTATTTTGTTGGAAGTAAAATTATTTTGTTAATAATTCAACAATTTTGTTAAAAAGTCATCTTTTTGTCGCAAATGTAACTTTTTCATTGCAAATTTTGTTTAATCTTTTTGTTTAAAAATTCGCCAATTTGGTTGAAAATTCAAAAATTTTGTTAAAAAGTCATTCTTTTTGGTTGAAAAATTCATCTCTTTGGTTAAAAATCCGTTTTTTTTTGTAGAAAATTCATTATTTTAACTAAAAAGGTATATATTTTGTTGAAAATTCAGCTATTATGGTAGAAAATCAACTTTTTTGGGAAGATAATATTTCGGTGTTGAAAATTCAACTGAAATATTTTTTGCTTAAAAATTCAACTATTTCAGTAAAATTCGTATTTTCGGTTTGAAAATTCATTTGTGCTTGTAAAAATTTCATATTTTTTTAAATAAAAATGTAACGGTTTGGTTCGTATTTTCGTCTCTTTTTTTTTGATTTAACGGTTTTCAATTTAAAATTCGTTTTTTTTATTTGAATATCTACAATTACATTTTATGTCAAAAACTCATATTTTTTTGGCTGAAAGTTTTTAAGATTTATTTTAGTTGAAAATTCACCTTCTTTGTTAAAATTTCGTTTTTCTTTTTGTTGAAAATTAATTTTTTTAACCGAAAGTTTTTTTTTTGTTGTAAGATCAAGTATTATGATAGAAAAAAAATATTTTGGCGCAAAAAATTTAACTGAAATATTTTTTAGTTGAAAATTAAACTATTTTTTTAAAATTTGTCTTTTCGATTTAAAAATCCATCTGTTTTAAGAGAAATTGCATATTTTTTGATAAAAATGAAACTGTTCGGTTCATCTTTTTTTTTTAATTCAACTATTTTTAAATTAAAATTATTTTTTTATTGAAATATTTACTATTATAGTTTTTGTCAAAATTTCATGTTTTTTTATAAATTGAAATACTTAATTGAAGCTTGAACAAGTTAGTTAATACATATTTTTTAAAAATTTATTTTAGTTGAAAATTTATCACTTTGGTTGAAAATTCATTTTTTTGGTTGAAAATTCAACTACATATTTTTTGTTTAATTCGTCTTTTCGATTTAAAAATTCATCTGTTTTAGTAGAAATTTTATATTTTTTGGTAGAAATATAATCCATTATATTTTTTGTTAAAAATTTATCTTTATAGGCTGATTTTTTTTTAATTCAATCTGAAATATTGTTTTATTCCGTTAACACATTTTTTTATACACAATAAAAATGCTTTTCTTTGAATATTGGTTAGGAAAATGAAAAATTGGCCCGGAAAAAGTTGGGAATTCCGAAAATGAAGTTTTGGGGCCATCTTGTTATACAGATTCCTTTTATGAAAATAGAATTTAAAAAATCTCACAATGAAAAACGTGTTTATAATTTGTTATTAATACATGAAAAATGAGTCAGACATATTTTTAACCGTTCTCTTGAAACTAATTTTCGGAAATAAAAAATCATTTAAAATTTTCAATTAAATCTTTAAAAAATATTATCTTAAAAATCCAGAACATTCTCTAAAATTTTATTTCCAAATCTTCAAAAATCTACATTTTGTTTGAAATTTTGTTATATCTTTTAAAATTTTTAATTATTATGAAACTTTTTTCAGATATTTTAAATATCATTTAAAATTATTAGAATTTTTTATAATATTTTTTTCCAATCCTGGAACATTGAAAGAAAATCTCTTAAAATTTTTCAGATTCTTTTTTGACAATTTTGGAAATCTTTTCAAATATTTTAAAATCTTTCCTCTTTTCTTAAGATTAATTACTCAAAACAAAAAATCATTAATGATTTCCCCTAGAATCTTAAGAAAAGTTCTTTAGCATCTTGAAATAATTTTTTTTAAAAGCTTTCAAATTTTATTCTGAAATCTTCAAAAATAAACATTTCGTTAAGTAAATTTTTAACTTAAAATATTTTCGATTATTATGAAAATTTTTTCAAGAACTTTTAAAAATTTTTTGAAATTATTATTCTTTTAATCCTGCAAAAATTACGAGAATTGTATTAAAACCTTTCAGATTCTTTTTTAACAGTTTCGGAAATTTTTTAGAATTTTTTAAAATCTTTTTAAATATTGTTTTGAAATTAATATTTTACAATAAAAAATTATTTTTGATTTTCACAGGAATCTAAAGCCTGCGTGGTCGGATTGGGTTGATTTTGCGTCCCAAGCGAAATTTCACTTTGGAATTCCTGGCAAACCAAAAAGGGGCAGGGTGCATTGAATCAACAAAAATTTGTTGGATCCATCAAATATTTTGTTGAATCAACCAAAATTTGTTTCTTAAAAAAATATTTTTGTTGTACATAGTGAAGCTTAGCAAATCTATGACGTGATAACATAGCAGTGCGCTCTAACGGTGGGTGTGCAAGTACGTATTGTATGACGTATGCGGGTGAGTTCAGTCAGTCTTTTGGGCCTTGTCGCCATTGCCACTTCGTGTACTTGTTCGCTCCGTTAAACAAAATATAAAACCATATTCCCTATATCTGTTCTGTTTCGTATTAATTAACACACCTATCCTGGATATCTTCAATAGGTTATGGGCCCAGGACGTGGTTAATTATTACTTAACCTGTGAAAGTTTCGAAATTTTTCGTAAAGCTTTAAGTAGCGTCGCGTTCGAGGGGAAGCGTCGGTTCGGTAAATCTTCCAAAAATGAGTTCCACGCAATCGGCGCGTATTGAGACGCTCGGGAAAGACAATTTCGACACGTGGAAGCTTCAGGTTGAAGCTTTGTTGGTGAAAAATGAGGCTTGGGAGTACGTGAGTGGTGAAAAAGTTCGGCCTAGTGTATCGGTAGGTGATGTGGCGTATGAAACAGCAGCCAAGGCATGGGACGTTGCCGATAGGAAGGCACGTTCGGACTTAGTCTTGGCGATTAATCCTACGGAGCTGAAGCAGATTAAAAGCTGCGGCACAGCAAATGAAATCTGGAGGAAGCTACATTCCATATACCAATCTAAAGGACCGGCCAGAAAGGCAACACTTCTAAAACAGCTCATCCTGCACAAAATGGCGGACGGTGATGATGTGCGTGATCACATCAGAAATTTCTTCGATGCAGTGGATAAACTCCAGGAAATGGAGGTTGAAGTCAATCAGGATCTGTTAACCATCCTATTGCTCTACAGCCTTCCAAGTAGCTTCGAGAATTTTTGGTGCGCCATTGAATCGCGTGATAAGCTGCCCGATTCTGAATTGCTAAAAATTAAAATCATAGAGGAAAGCGATGCAAGACTGTCGAAAGCGCGGGAGAACTTGCCGGGCGCCATGATTGCAAGCAGCGCTCAGAGACAGAGAAAGGGGAAGAAGCCGCACTCAGAGAGTGGGGGAGACGAAAAGGGAGGACACAGCACACCGTTTCCGTTTAAGTGTTTCAAGTGCAAGAAAGTGGGGCATAAAGCGAATAAGTGTCCACAGCAAAAGGGAAGTTCTGCGATGGCGCACATGTGCTTTCTCACAACAGCTGATAAGCACAATGCTTTACAAGCCGAAAAGCACTTTATGCGCGAAAATTGGTGCCTTGACAGTGGGTGTACATCACACATGTGCCGGGACGAAAGAAAATTTTTGTATACGGAAAAGTGTGATAGTGACAGTTTAAATTTAGCGAGCAACGCCACTGCCAAAGTTGAAGCGAAGGGAACTGTACGGTTAAATGTGTCGGGTGACTCTGAATCGTCAATAGTACAGCTAGAAAATACACTGTATGTGCCAGATCTTCGTACAGATCTGATGTCGGTCAGTAAAATCACCGATAAGGGTTTCGAAGTCATATTCAAACAGCGGGAAGCTGTGGTTCGAATCCCAGATGGCGAAGTAAAATTAGTCGCGGATAGAATCGGTGATTTATACTATGTGCGAGAAAATGTGCAAACCGCGGGAGCAGCGAGTGAAAAGCACGGCGCTGGTTCGTTAGAATTGTGGCATAAGCGTTTGGGAAATTTGAACGAAAAGGACGTCAAGGAAATCGCGGGTACGGAAATATCTTTCGGAATAAAGCTTAATGGCAAGGAAAAACTACTCGCGTGTGAATCTTGCGCTAAGGGAAAGTTAACGCAGAAGCCTTTTCCTAAAAATTCGTCTCGAAAAACAAAAATGCTGGATTTAGTGCATACAGACTTGTGCGGGTCCATGCGAACTCAGTCTTTGGGGGGATCTAAGTACTTTATAACTTTTGTGGACGATTCAACGCGATGGACAGAAGTGAAATTCCTGAAAAGCAAAGATCAAGCTTTGGATGCTTTTAAAAGCTACAAAAGTCTCGTTGAAAATCAGACAGGAAGAAAGATTAAGTGTGTACAATCAAACAACGGTAAGAAATATTGCAACAATGCTTTTAACAAATTTCTGGATGGCTGTGGAATGAAAAGGAGACTCGCAGTTGCTTATACACCAGAACAGAATGGTATGGCCAAACGGAAAAATCGCACTTTAGTTGAGATGACAAGATGCATGATGTTCGAGGCAGATCTTTCGCGATCTTTTTATGCTGAGGCTGTAATGACAGCGAACTACCTTCGGAACCGATGTCCCTCCAGGAGCTTAGGTTGAGGGAATCCGCTTGAAAAGTGGGAGGGAATTTTACCAGACATTTTACATCTTAGAACGTTTGGACGCAGAGTCTTCTCCTTGAACAAGCAGCCCAACAAAGAAAAATTTGATCAACGAGGACGCGAAAGTATCTTTGTTGGACACTCGGAAGCATCCAAGGGCTATCGAGTTTGGATAGCTGATGAGAGGAAAATTAAAGTCACCAGAGACGTCGATTTCATGGACGAGCATCTCTCAGGAAGAAGAGGACTCAAGGAAAAGCAATGGGTCGAGGTAGACATCAAATCGCAGAGGGAAGAGTCGCATTCGAGGAAAAATTTCAATACGCAAATATTGCGGAAGTTCTGTTGAAGGAGGCTCTATCTGGAGATAAGGCCGAAGAATGAAAAAATTCCATTCGTCAAGAATTTGGCGCACTTATCAAGAACGAAACATGGAAACTCGTGAAACGACCAATGGATCAAAATGTGATCGGGTGACGGATCGTTTTAAGGAATGAATTTGACTCTGA
>JAUELO010443308.1:0-13979 GCA_032357855.1 Amphibolips quercusostensackenii | reverse complement strand
TATTCTTTTAGCGTCTCTTACGAATTTATGTTGTTATGAAGCAGCGTTATCATAACGGCTGTCAAAAAAGTATGGTTCTTGAATATCGAGAATGTAACCATCCAGTGCAACTAATAATACAGGTTTGACTAAGTGCCGTCCTTTGTGAACACAAAATGACTGTCACAGAGCCCTAAAGTTACTGCTCGAATGGGTATAAAAGTATAAACCATCAATATTTGTTTTTGCTATTCTTTTGTTTCTTTTTGTTGGCGATTGCTTTCTGAGTACAAATTCACGTCACTGAAGGCAGTGTGCCATACGTAATAGGGGCCCAGTACTAAAACTATTTGCGAGGGCTTCGTAAGTTTAGAAGAAACCTGCTAACAAAAATAGCTTGTTTGACATTGAATTTTAATGACTTTGTCCTGTTCAAGAAATAGTTCCAAGAACCGTTTACTTTTTGTAATTAAGTGTTATGTGAACGTAGCTGCAAGTACATGCAGAAAAAAGACTTTTTAATGTTTTAATGTAAATTGCGACAAGGTCTATCGGATGCTTATCTCGAGTTCATGTTCTAATATTTAAGTAGACAGGCAGTTTGTGAAGTTATCGTCACGTTTCGACTGTCCTTAATGCCACGTTTCGTACCTAATAACATTAGATATGACGCAATCACGAGCAAGGATTATATTTCCAGGCATACAGCTTGTTTTGTTCATTATTTATATAACCCAAAACCACGAATTTCTTGAGTTATTGCGTGTATTTATGGTTTATACTCTTATACTCATAAGAGCAGTAACCTCTAGGCTCTGTGACTGTTATTTTGTGTTCACCAAGGAAGGCACTTAGTCAAATATGTATCAATAGTTGCACCGGCTGGTTACATGCTCAACATCCAAGCGCTATGCTTTTTTGACAGATGAAGTAATGATGCTGCTACATTACCCTATGAATTCATAAGAGACGCTGACGAAATGAACAGATATTTTCAAGAAGACGATATCCTTATCGCTTATGGAGGATACTGGGATACCACTAATCTTCTGGCACGTGTGGGTATTACGGGGAAAATGTCAGCGCTTCTTTGCACTTAGTGACAATATCTAAGTGCATCATCGAAGCAAGGAACGAAATATTAAATCAATTTTCAAACTCTTTCAGCAAGTAGTACAGACATAAGTTCCTAACCTAGGCGATTTTTGTCGGATAGCTAGAGCTTTCATTAACAGACACCATCCTTAAATTGTCATGGAAATAACTGATGTCAAAATAGCCAATGAATAAAAGTTTATGTTTGGCCTTTATAAGCTGGATATTGTCTAAGTCCTGCTTATGTCTTGCCTTCACAGGCTAAATATCAACAACATTCTGGTCATGTCTTGCCTTTATTGGCTAGATATTGACAAAAATCCTGCGCATGTCTGGCCTTTGTTAGCTAGATGTTGACAAAATTTTTCTCATGTCTTGCTTCATTGTCTGGATATTGACTAAGTCCTGCTTGTATCTTGCCTTCATTAGCTATATATGGATTTCCTGTCCATATCTTGTCTTTATTGGCTTAATATTAGCAGCAAATGACAAGTTTACCTTTAATGACTCAGAAAAATAACCTGTGTCTTAAAGTCATGACTTTCTTTGCATTTCTTCGTCAAAGCGCAATAACTTTAATAGAGACCATTTATTCTCTGAACTGCAGTTATTAAGATATTGGCTCAAGTTTATTACAATTGTTCGATGTTAAACCTTCTGTAACTTAGAATCTGCCCATTTGCAGATATTGTGCCCATTTACACTTTTAATCGAGACAATGAGAACTACAATTTTACAAAGTTCAATCAAAATCGACTAGTTGTTATTTCATGTACATTTTATACAAAGTGATGTTTCATGTAAAATCCATTTTATTGCACAGAATTCCTGCAAATAAGAACAAGAATCCAACGAACATGGACTTTGGATTCTTGTTCTTATCTTCGGGATTTATAAACAATAGCTTTAGTATTGGACCTAAAATAGAATTTTCAATTTTTAATTTAATTCTAATTTAAGATTCTGAAATTTTTAAATCCATTTTTTTCTAAAACATAAAAGATTACGTAAATGGTGCTATCAGTCTTAATTAGGTTTAAAACCAAATTTTTTTGGCTGAAACTGACTCTTATCAAATGTTAATATTTCAGAACGACGAGCGTGACGCATTGCATCAAAGAGATAATGACTACAATGTAGATTATATAAGCTTATATAGTGGTAGGATGTGTATCAGTTACATTTTTGATCAAAATATTTATTATTACAATAATTAGTTCGTTTTCTGATTAGAAAAGATGCGGATTGTTAGTACTCTGGTCTTCTTTTTGGCATTTATCCTTAATTCTATTAGTGATTATAATAACATAACATAATATATATATATATATGATTTTGGGTAAATTTGTTCAAGCTTTACGCAAATTAAAATTTTTGCGATGTATAAAGGCGTTCATACACTACGTTTACAGTTTGAGCAAAGGGGAAGGGGTCGCGCTAAAAACTACGGCTTGTAACGAGGTTGGGGTTAGGTTCACTGAAAGTAACGTTATAATCTTAGATAAGATTTAGTACGCTTTCTGATGATAATTTTTAAAAAAATTCTTTTTTTCCTGTTGTAAAGAAAAATACACTTCTTACCTTTTTTTTCGCTTTTCACTTAAAAGCGAACTCAATTAATAGACACCTGACAAGAAAAATCAACAACTTTTGGTTAAAAGTCTACTATCATACTTTCGGTCCGAAAGTCATTTCGCTTGGTCAACAATTGTAGCATTTTGTTTAAAATTTTATTATTTTCTTGAAAATTTAACTATTTTGGTGAAAAGTCATTTTTGTTGTCAGGAATCCAGCCACTTGGTTAAAAGTTCAACTACTTGGTTAAAAATGTTTCTTTTTAGGTTAAAGTTTGTTGTTAAACACTAATTTTTTTTGCCTCATAATTTCACTTGATAATTTGTCTTTTATTGAAAATGTAACTATTTTGTTGAAAAATATTTTCTTTTAGAATTATATTTTATAAACTAATAATGTAACTATTCTATTTTTTGTTCAAAATTAATATTTTTAATTGCAAATTGATCTTTTCTAATTTAGGATTTCTGTATTTTGTTGTAAATTTGTCTCTTTTGGGATAAATTAATCCGTCTTTTGATTAAAATTGATATTTTTGGTTTAACTATTTAGTTAAAAATAAACTATTTTTATGTAAATTTGTTCTTTTAACTACTTGGTTTAAATTTAAACTATTTTTTAGAAATCACATACATCTAACTATTTAGTTAGAAATTCTACAATTTTTATGGAAAATTTAACTTTTTGTAAAAAAAGTAAACTATTCACTAACGAATCATATTTTGGTGTTAAATATTCATCTGTTTAGTAGATTATTCGTTTTTTGGCTTTAAAATTCAACTTGGTTAAAAGTGAAACTAGTTTGTGGAAAATTCATATTTTACAAGATGCACATCTCTCCTTCAAAAATGAACTTTATTAAAAATTTGTTTTTCTTTTTTTTTGTAGTTTTCAATCGGGAAATTCAACTATTTGTTTGAAAGTTAAACAAGTTCAGTAAGAATTGATATATTTATGAGGTTTACATCTTTGCTTTGAAATTTAACTTCTTTTAATTTTTTTTTGTTCTCATGAATTAAGATTTTTATTTGTTAATTGCACTATTCCAATATTTATTAGAAATTTATCATTTATTAGCTAAAAATAAAACTATTTGCTAAAAAATTCATACATTTAGTTGAAAATTTGGCTTCTTAGCAACTTAACATTTGGATGGGACGGGGGGGGGGAGGGTATATAAAACCCCAGCTGTCAAAAAGCAGGGACAAGGGATCAAAAACAGCCTGAAACTAATTGTTTGAATGATAAGTAAACAGCAGATATTCCTAATTGTGATCGCATATCAATATTTGTCATATATTATACAGAATATATGGATTTAAAATAGCTAAACATTGCAAATCATAAAAAAGTAACTTTTGTCTCTAACTTTATTTATATTATCATAAAAAAATTGTCCCTATCCTCAACTACTGTGCATTATGTTTAGTTAGTCATTATATTGATTAATGATCTGTGTCAATGAATTTAAAATTCTTAAAGGAAATGGTATCACTGAAAAGTTAGTCAACAAAAAGTTTCAACTTTGTTGTTAGATCACAAATCTTTAATAAATCAAAGTGAACTGTCCACAGTCACGCGTTATACCGTAGGAAACGCATTTATACCTTTCTAAACAACTTTTACACTGATTTTTTTTATGAAGCTACAACTTTTCAGTCCAAAAAAAAGATGCAATTAAATTGTCTTCAAAATTATATATTTTTTCATTCAAAATTTAAATTTTGTTTAATAAGAATCTACATTTTTCAACTCGTGACATATGAACGTAAGATTATGTATTGAAAAAAATGTATTCCCCTTTTTCTTGCTGTAGAATTAGGTTCCTTGTCCAAGTGCTCCTCTGAAGACGACCCTGATCCTGGTGGTCCTCGTTGTGGACCTTTTTCTTCTAAACGACTACATTCTTCTGCCGGGTCTCCTCCAACTACCGAGCCTACTCTTCATGTCAAGTCCAGGTCTTCTCCTGTCAGACGCCATACTTCTGTCGAGCTTTCACCATCTGACAAGCCAGATCTTCATGCCAGGTCTACGTCTTCTCGTCTCAAAATGCTCTTTCCTCGCGTACTTGGATTAATGTTTGAATAACTTAGATTCATTACACTTGTTTCCCAGAGGAATCCAAATCAAATGTTAGAACTTCAAACGTACGTTTTTTCTGCCAATACACCAGTTAAATTGAAAAACCCAAATTCCGCCCTTACGCCCATGCCAAGCGAAAAACAAATTGTATTATCAACGTCCAATAGTGATGTATATGCTATATTGGAAAAACTTTTATCCAACGGACAAACAATTTTTCGTGGAATATATAAACCTGTTTTAGCTCGGTCAAAACGGGCAAAAATAAACATACACAGCGGCGAGGTTGAAGATTTGACGATACAGGAAATCGCGGAATGCCCACTAAACACCAACAACCCAATATCAAAGTGTTTTAAAGTATTTCGTGTGAGCGACAATTCTTCACATTAAAATAAATTCCTAGTTCTTCTTTAAATGTTCGCATTTTTTTATTTTAATGAGTAAAATTGTTATTTTTTATTACTATCCCATTTTAGTTACCCTGCGAAATGTATACAGACATTTTTCCAGATAATTAATTAATTCTACTTTTTACATAACTTCTTTCACAGATATGTGTCTTATCAAAGAAGATTGTAGACCAAATTTTTAAGTTCTATCGAGGTGAATAATTTTAATTGTCAATAATTTTTTCTTATCTGCGGCGTCCTTTTGCCGTCCTAGTATAATGGAAAATTATATTTGTGAAACTAAACTTTACAACAAAAATAATTTTTGATCAAAAAGTTACACTTACAACCAAATAGTTGAATTTTCAAGCAAAAGAGACAAATTGTCAACAAAATAGTAGAACATTACTCGATATAGATAAATGTTCAGAACAGAGACACCAATTTTTTTTAAGACAGTTAAATATTTAAGAGAAATTCCTTTGAAAGGTAGAAAATCACATAATTAGTCATCCGATTGCTGCACGTGTACACATGTAGTCATGTCTACACGTACATCAATCAATAATTTGAACTGATTATTCTTATCTAAATCTTTCTTCTCTTTAACAAAATAGAATATAATAAGTCGAATTAAAATAGCTTGAGATTAAATTATTTTAGAAACATAATAGTAGTTCGGGGTTTCGAAAGGATAACAATTAGAGGCAACTAATTAAATTGTAATTTTCTAATTACTAATTATAATAAAACCCGAACTACTGTTCCGTTTGACCTAGCTTCATGATTCCTTCGGAAACATGAAGTTTGGATAAAGTTAGCCTTATGATTAAAATTTGGTTAATACTTAGCAGTAATTGATATTTTTATTTGTAAATTAAAGTTTAAGGAATTAATACTAATTCCAAAATAGTGTACCGCCGGCGCGCGGAGGCTGAGGCAGCGGGGCCTAGGCTGGTAGTCCCCGTTGCTTGGTTGCGACTTCGTTGTCGCTCTTGCAGCCAATCAACGGGCTCGAATGCCGTCTCCGCCGCCACAGGCAGCTCCGCGCCCGGCTAGCGAGAGCCAAAAACGGCGTTGTGTAGTCAATCGTTTTACAAATTTTTACGGAGGTCAGTCGTGTCAGATCTGCCCTTTTGCCAAAAAAAAAACTGATTTTTGTCGCAACCAACTACGCAATACTTAATTTAGTTCTCCTTAACACTTCTTTTTTTCAATCCGTCGTGTTTTGTTGCGACGGCCAGCAGTGTTTTTTTTCTTTTCTCATTAGTTAATTTATTCCTTCTTTTCTCCTTTTTGTGCCGTCAATCATTTGTTGAGTTGTAGTGTTGTAGGAACCGCTTCAGCAGTCAGCGTCCCCAGGAGCTGCAACGCAAAAAAAAAAAAAGAGTGACGCTGTGGTTAGTGTGTCCGGGCGATTCTGTCTGAACCTTGCTGTGGCTTGGGAAAGCCACACTGGTGACTGATTCAAAGGCCTTTTCTCTTTGGTGACGGAGTCAGCCGAATAGGCAGGTGCTTACCAAGAAAGGCGCTTTCATAACCGGCCTGATACCCCTGGCGACGCTTCTCTCCAAGCACTTATCACCTTTGTACTTTTTGCAGTTACTTCTCGTAAGGTGCACCTTGTGCGGGTACCTATGTCAGCAACACTCTTCATGACAGAAAGTACAGCAGGTACGCGCTCCAATCGACGCATGCGGCGCCGCAGAGCTTTGCGAGCTGCCTGATTCGTCCGTTCCAGAAAGAAGCAACAGCCTCGACGAGACAAGCAGCCGTAGCATCACGAGCCGACGCGACGTGGCGCGAGGGGGTTTACGCCACACCGCTAGTCGCCCACCAAGTAGCTCGACAGGCTAAACGAGCCGCCACAGCTTGCCGAGAGCTCGAAAATGGGGCCAAACGGCTTAGGAGAGCCGCCGCCGTAAGACGCGCAGTGACCCAGTAGCCGCCCGTGTCGCCGGAGATAGGCGATCAGTGCAAGTCCGCCTAGGAGACGGGGTACACGTGACCCGCGTAGCCGATGACCGACTACAAATAGGGAGTTTCCGTTTTCGCTCGAGGTCCCTAGTTTCGTAGCGGACCCCCATTACGTACTTTGGCCGTTGAAGGTTGACGACGGCAACTAAACAGCCCACGTAAAGTGCTTCGATTCGCTGCCGTGCCCGAGGGCCGTGGAAGCGCTACCTACGGTTGCACTTTCTTAGCCAAGCACATTTATCTTCTTTCGAGTCCTCGTTCCACCAGGGTCAACCCGGGCGGATAATAAAGCTCGACTGGCCTTAGCGGCTCGACCAGAGCCCGTCGCTTTTCCTTCCACGCTACGAAAGCATCAAGAGACTTCTCCTCAGGAGGAAGCCATCGAAGGAGGCAGACAAGATTTGGACGTGCTGTGGCTGTCCGGGCCGGAGACGCTCTCTCCCACCTTTTCGGATTTGCCGCCCCGTCGTGCTACGACCTTTACGCCCGGAGAAATCTCCGCTTCTAGATTCGTTGTTGATGCGGGTTTCGCGTGATGAAAAAAAATGGAAAAGGGTCAGCAGCAAGCGGCTGCTCACCGACCCACCACTTCTGGGTTGGTGGGTTAGCTTTGGGCCTTTTCGTCTCGGCCTTAGAACCACCTTTCTAGTTCCCAAGCCTATCCTCTTAGCAACACTCTCTTCCCTTGCTGACGGAAAATAATAACAAAGAAAGAAACACCCTTAACAGGACGCATTCACCACCCACCTTCTACCCGTTGCGTCTACTACCACATGGACGGGCTAGCGGCGTAAAACAAGTTCATAAAAGGAAACGCTTAGCACGTACAGTTGCTGCCGCTAACGAGCCAACACAATGTCCTTCAAGATTTCAGCAGGTTGGTCACATGGCTTGCAGCTAGAACGCGAAAGAGTGCCGCTCGTCAACCGTCTAGGCCAAATTAGGCTTGTCGACGCAAAGCCACGTGCTGTAATAGTCAACAGCCATTTCTATTATTTCTCACCTTCCCCATTTAACGCACTGTAGTCTTCCCCCCCGCTGCAGGCTTACACAGCTAGTATAGGAAACAATTTTTAACAAAAAAGTTATTAATAATAATGAAGCATGTAAAAGAGCAATGTTCTGCCAAACATAGTGAATGTTTTTAAATGATTCATCAATTTTAAACAATGTTGTTCAATTTTCAAAAGAAAAAGGCGAATAATGTATAAAACAGTAAAATTTTCAACCAAAAAAAGTTAATTATCAACCAAGGAAGATCACTTTCATACCATAAAAAATAAATTGTTTAACATAAGAAAAAATTTTAATTAATTAAGTTAAGCCGAAAAAAAAGTTTTGACCAAAATACTTAAATTCTCAACGATGAAAATAAATTTATGCCAAAAAGTTTAATTTAAAAAGAAGAAGATGGATTTTTTCACCACGAAGATTAATGTTCTACCAAAAAGTCAAACTTTTAACGAACTGCATTTTTTAAGAGTTATATTTTTATGAAAATAGTTTCATTGTTAACCAAATTATAAATTTTTAACTTAAAATTTGAGTTTTTATTGAAAAAGTTTATTTTGAAATAGTTACGTCTGAAACAAACTAGATAATTAATGTACTTTGATAAAAATTCATCTTTTGGGTTAAAAAATGGTTCTTTTTTGTTAAAAATCCATCATTATAATTGAAAATTAATGTATTTTGTTGCAAATTCGTTTTTTCTTTTACGCGAATGGTTGAAAATTAGTCTTTTAGACGGAACGTCATCATTCAACTATCTTTTACGAAATTTGTCTTTTTGGTTAAAAAATTCAACTCTTTTCGGTCAAATTTTTAATCTTTTTTGTTGTCAGATTCGACCATTCGGTTGAAAATGCATATTTAAAGGTTTTGAATTTAACTACTTTAATTAAGTCGTCTTTTGTAATCGAAAAATATGAAGGACTTTGCACAAAATGTACATAAAATGTCTCCCAGTCGATTTCTATTGAACCTTGTAAAATTGCAGTTCTCATCGTCTCGGTCAAAAGTGTGAATGGGCACAAAGTCTAAAAATAGACAGTTTTTGAGATACAGAAACTTAAACTTCGAACGATTGTAATAAACTTAGGACAATATCCTAAAAACTGCAGATCAAAAAAAAAAATCAATATATAGCAATTTAAGGTAAAATATGAGCATGACTCAGTCAATATTCAGCCATTGAAGGAGAAACATGGGCAGCATTGTCTGCTTGGAACCATATGTTTATTCTGTCAGCGTCTCTCACAAATTCGTGTTTTAATAAAGCAGCGTTATTATAACGGCTGTCAGAAAAGTATGGTTCTTGGATATCGAGAATGTAACCATCCAGTGCAACTATTCATACAGGTTTGACCAAGTGCCGTCCTTCGTGAACACAAAATGACTGTCACAGAGCCCTAAAGTTACTGCTCTAATGGGTATAAAAGTATGAACCATAAATATTTATTTTTGCTATACTTCTGCTTCTTATCGTTGGCGATTGCTTTCTGAGTAAATATTCGCGCCACTGCGGGGCAGTGTGCTACACTTGTTTTTGCAGACTATAAATAGCAGTTATTTTATCTGGAATGCCGCTGATAATACACTAAGATTTGCAGTCGAATGCGAAGCAAATGTTTTTATTTTAAACAATATCTAAATCCTAAAAAACGTAAGATCATGTCCGCGTGATTTGGATGATGATGGTTTAATTCTGTAACCACTTCTACGGGTCTCACGTTTCATTAGCAGACGATACCTAATAAGGGGCTCAGTGCTGAAATCAGTGCTTCGTAATGTAGTTATAATTTAGAATGAACTTGATGACAAAAATAGCCTGTCTGACATTAAATTTAAATGTCTTTGTCCTGTTCAAGAAACAGTTCCAAGAATTGGCAGTTAGTGGAGTCATCATCGCGGTCAGACAATCCTTAATGCTACGTTTCGTACATAACAACATCGGCTTTGACACAATCACGAGGAAGGATTACATTGCCCGTCGTACAGATGGTTTTGCTTATCAATTATATAATCTGGAACCACAAATTCCTTGAATTATCGCGTCTAGTGATGGTTTATACTCTTATACTCGTAAGAGCAGTAACTTCTGGGCTCTGTGACAGTTATTTTGTGTTCCCAAAGGACGGCACTTAGTTAAACATGTATTAATAGTTGCACCAGATGGTTACATGCTTAAAATCAAAGCGCCATGCTTTTTTGACAGCCGTAATAATGATGCTGCTATATTACCCCATGAGTTCATAAGAGACGCTGACGGAATAAACAGATGTTTTCAAAAAGACGTTATTGTCATTGTTGATAGGGGTACTGGAATACCACTAATCTTCTGTCACGTGTGGGTATCACGAAAAAAATGCCTGCTCTTCTTCGCACTTAAAGACAGAAGGATTCATTTAATAAGAGACACCATCCTTTAATTGTCATGAAAGAAACTGATGCCGAAATAACCAATGAATGAAGGTTTATGTCTAACCTTCATTAGCTGGATATTGTCAAAGTCTCGCTCATGTCTTGCCTTCATAGGCTAAATATCAACAACATTTTGCTCATGTCTTATCTTCACTGGCCAAATAGAGACTAAGTCCTGCACATGTTCCGCGTTTATTGGCTAGATATGGAAAAAAATCCTGTTCATGTCAGTTGGTTTTCTGATCAGAAAAAATACGGATTGTCAGTACTCTAGTCTTCTCTTTGGCAGTTATCCTTAATTCTATTAGTGAGTATAATAACATAGTATATCTATGATTTTAGGTAAATTTGTTTCAGCATTAAGCAAATTAGAATTTTTGCGATGTAAAATGCCGTTCATACAGTACGTTTACAATTTGAGAAAAGGGGAAGGGGTGACGGTAAAAACTACGATTTGTAACGAGGTTGGGGTGAGGTTCACTGAAAGTAACATTATAAACTTAGATAACATTTAATACGTTTCCTGATGATAATTTCAAAAAAAAAAAAAATTTCCTGTTTTAAAGAAAAATACACTTTCTACCTTTTTTTTGTTTTTCACTTAAGAGCGAAATAAATTAATAGACACCTGACAAGAAAAATCAACAACTTGTCTTTAAAAAGTCTACTATTATACTTTCGGTCCGGAATTTATCTCGCTTAGTTAACAATTGTAGTATTCTGTTTAAAATTCTATTATTTTCTTGAAAATATAACTATTTCGATAAAAAGCCTTTTTTTGTCAGAAATTCATCTACTTGGTTGAAAGTTCAACTACTGGGTTAAAAGGGGATTTTTTTAGGTTAAAGTCTGTTGTTAAACACTAATTTTTTTTTGCCTTATAATTTTACTTAAAAATGTACTCTTTTTTTTAATGTAACTATTCTGTTGAAAATTAATTTTCTTAAAATTATATTTTTTTAACTAATAATTTAACTATTCCCTTTGTTGTTAAAAATTTATATTTTTTATTGCAAATTGATCTTTTCTCATTCAGTATTCCTGAATTTTGTTATAAATTTGTCTCTATTGGGCTAAACTAATTCGTTTTTCTATTTTTATGAAAATTTGTACTTTCGGGTTGAAGATTTATTCATTTTACAAATAATTCGTCCTTTTGGCTATAGAATTGAAAAATTTAGTTAAAAATTTGTATTTTTTTGTAAAAACTGGATCTTCTTGCTAAAAAATTTATCTTTTTGGTAGAAAATTCACATATTTGGTTGGAAAATTTCTTTTTTTTTGTCTAATATTCAACCACTTGGTTGAAAGTTAAACTATTTTGTGAAAAATTACATACATCTTACTATTTAGTTAAAAATCCTACAATTTTGATCAAATTTAACTTTCTGTAAAAAAAAGTAAACTATTCACTGAAAAATCATATTTTGGTTTAAATATTTATTCGTTTAGTAGATTATTTGTTCTTTTGGCTTTAAAATTTAACAACTTTGTTGAAAATTAATCTTTTTTGTTGCAGCTTTGAGTTTTTTGGAAGAAAATAAATGTTTTTGATAAAGAATGTTATCTTTTTTAGATTAAAATTTGATTACTTTGTTGAAAGTGAAACTAGTTTGTTGAAAATTCATATTTTTTCGAAGTGCACATCTTTCCTTCAAAATTTAACTTTATGAAAAATTTGTTTTTCTTTTTTTTGTAATTTTTTTATTGGAAAATTCAACTACTTGTTTGGAAGTTGAACAATTTCAGTAAAAATTTATATATTTTTAACATTCACATCTTTGCTTTGAAATGCACTTTAAAAAATTTTTTTTTGTTTTTATGAATTAAGACTTTTATTTAAAAATTGCGCTGTTTTAATATTCTTCAGAAATTTATCCTTTATTAGCTTAAAATTGAACTATTTGCTAAAAAATTCATACTTTTTGTTAAAAATTTGGCTTTTTAGCTACTTAACATTTCGATAAAGCGGGAAGGGGGGGTTACATGAAACGCCAGCTGTCTTCGAGCAGAGACAAGAGGTCAAAAAGAGCCTGAAATTAAGTGTTTGAATAATTAAGTAAACAGCAGCTATTTTTAATTGTAATTGCATATTAATATTTGTCATAAATTATACAGAATATATGGATTTAAAATAGCTGACCATTGCAAATAATGAGAAAGTGACTTTTGTTCCTCACTTATTTTATAACATCATAAAAAAATTGTCTTTATTCTTAACTACTGGACGTTATGTTTAGTTAGTCATTATATTGATTAATGATCTGTGTCAATGAATTTGAAATTCTTAAAAGAAATGGTATCACTTAAAAGTTAGTCAACAAAAAGTGCAAAAAATGCAATTTAAATGTCTTCAAAAATATATATTTTTAAAATTAAAATCTAAAACTTGTTCAAGAAGAATCTATACTTTTTAACTCGTGACATATAAACGTAAGATTATGTACTTAGAAAAATGTATTTCTCATTTTCTGGCCGTAGAATTAAGTTTACAGTCCAAGTGTTTCTCTAAAGACGAGCCTAATACTGGTGGTCCTTGTTGTGGACCTACTTCTTCTAAACAACCACATTCTTCTGCCGAATCTCCGCCACCTACTGAGCCTACTCTTCGTGTCAGGTCCAGGTTTCCTCCCGTCAGACCCCATTCTTCTGCTGGGCTTCCACCATCTGCCGTGCCAGATCTTCATGCCAGGTCTACGTCTTCTCTTCTCGAGATGCTCTTTCCTCGCATATTTATATTTACGTTTCAAGAACTAAAATTCATTAGACTTGTTTCCGAAAGGAATCCGAACCGGATGTTCGAACTTTGAACCTAAGTTTTTTCTCCCAATACACCAGTTAAGTTAAAAACCCAAATTCTGCCCTTATGCCCATGTCAAGCGAAGAACGAATTATATTATCAACGTCCAATGGTAATGTATATGCTATATTAGAAAAATTGTCATCCAACGGACAAACAATTTTACGTGGAGTATATAAATCTATTTCTCCTCGGTCAAAACGGGCAAAAATAAGCATACACAGCGGTGAGGTTGACGATTTGACAACACAGGAAATCGCGGAATGCCCACTAAGCACCAACAAGACAATATTAAAGTAGTTTAAAGTATTTCGCGTAAACGACAATTCTCTACATTGAAAATAATTCCTAATTTTTCTTTGAATGCTCGCATTTTTCATATTTAGATGAATTAATTTTGCCGTGCACTCAATAAACTGCATTTGAAATACGAATCTTGCTATATTATGTTGAACTCTATAATATTCAGTTAATGTAATATCAATTTCTGTAGCAAGTACCGAAACTGCTCATTTATATGTCTATTGTGAAATAAAGTAAAATTGTTATTTTTAATTACCATTTCATCTTAGTTACCCTACGAAATTTATACAAACATGTTTTCAGATAATTATATAATTTTACTTTTTACATAACTTCTTTCACAGATATGCGTC
>JAUELO010443300.1:0-13980 GCA_032357855.1 Amphibolips quercusostensackenii | reverse complement strand
GGTATGTGGAAAAACTAATCCCTTGCCGTATCTAGGACGTAATATCTTTGGCAATAGTCAGAGGGCCATCGTTGGGAACACTACAAGTAATATACGTTTCCATCCCTGTTCTTAACTGAATATAGTTTTTGAAAAATAATATTCAAATACCAAATACACTTGTAAAAAATAATTTGAATTCAAGAAATACTATAAAAATAACTATGTGTGAATAAAAAATGCGATTTTAACTGCTTTTGTGAAATAAATTCGAAAGCAAACCAAACTAAATGACGCAGGAATTTGCAAGATGAGTTTCAAAACAGCTCCCGTTCCGAAAGATGTTCAAGTAAGTTTAGAAATACGTTAAAATTTGCATAAATTATCAGCAAAAAATTGTCAAGCACCCTCGATTTATAAATTGCACCCCAAATTATGTTTTAACTGGTATTAAAAACATTATTACCGGCAAAGAGGATTTAATTAGTTTTGAGGTTAGGAATCGAACTATTTCACAATTTGGATTGTAAATTGTCGTTTTTTTATAATTCCTAACTTGTTGAATAATTGTTAATATTTTTCTGTTCTATAATTTCAAGCACTTTTAAATAATTTTTAATTACAAAGATTAAAATCAGACGACTCTCATTTTACGTTTAAGGTTAGGTAAAGTTTAACTCTTAATATTTACGAATTTCCATTAAAATTAAGGAAATTCAAAGGTTTTCAAGAGATTTAATAATATTTCCACAGATTTTAAAACTTTCCAAAGGATTTTTCGTAATTTGAAAAGATTTCAAGCTATTCTAATGAATTTCACAGAGTTAAAAATATTTTTATGAAATCTCCAAGGATTTCAAAGAGTTTTAGGGATTTGAAAGGTTTTTTTTAGAGAATTTTAAAGAATAAGTCAAGTCTAGTTTACATTGAAGGAATTCAAAATGGTTTATACTTATTTTAATGGATTTGTACGATTTCCAAACATTTCAATGGACTTCTACAGAACTTTAGGGAATAAAATAAATTTCATTTTAAAGTATTTCAACCGTTTAAAGGGATATGAACAAATTAAACAACTTTCAAAGGGGTTTTAAGATTTTCACAGAGTGTTCAGCGACCTTAAAAACTGGAAACCTGGAATTCTCCTTGAATACTTTTTGAACCTTGAAAACCTGGAAGTCTCTTTGAATTTTTCACGAGAACGTTGAATTTGATTTTTTTTTTTTTTTTATTTTAAAACAGTTATTTTTCAAAATGCGAAGAGCAATCTAAATCTTTTAGTCTATTATGAAAGAAACATCTCGTTCAGAAGAAATCTTGCTGCTGAAAAGTTTTTTATTTATCGAGATATAATTTACCTTTTGTTCGTTACAAAATAAATAAAGAGATTTTAAAGCACTTTTTGTAAACTGTACCAAATGTTTTATAGATCGCAATAAATATACTTTAATATTGTGAATAATTCTGTGAGTTTTTAATTTCTTCTCTGCTAATATAGAATGTTAAAATATACATTTTTTATATTCAAATCTCAAATCATAAAAATTATTAATTGAAAATTTTTATGTTCATTCAATTTCAGATTTAGAATGAGTTATGGCTATACAAAGGATTTTTTGAGGAGTTGATCACTTGGTTTTTGAGTGTACACCAGATTTCAAAAGGTCGCAAAATATTTTTATGGATTTTAAAAGAGTTCAAAATATTTTTAAGGATTTAAAAATATTTAAAAGTATTTTGAACATTTCACAAAGACTTCAAAGGTTTCGAAACATTTTGAAAGATTTAACAAATATTATAAATAATTTAATAATTTCAAGATTTCAAGGATTTCAAGGATCGCAAATATAAACATGGGCGTGTACACTTGATTTAAAAGATTTATAAAAAATGTCCCCAATATTTCGAAGATTACAAAACATTTTAAAGACTAAACGATTTTTTAATTTTTTTGGAGATTTTAAAAGAATACACAAAGTTTTTAAATATTTCAGTGATTTCAAACGAATACAAAATATTTCAGAAAGATTCTACAAATATTTTAAAGAATTCATTGGGATTTCAAGAGATTTCAAGAATTTTTAAGATTTCAAAAAGGGTACAGTACACCAGGTTTGAAAAAATTTTAAAATATTTTAAATGATTTCAAATTTTTTTTAAGATTCCAAAAGATTTCACAAAGATTTCAAATATTCCAGTGATTTAAAGAAAAAAATACAAAAGGTGTCTTAAAGATGTCAAAAAGGGTACCGTACTCCAGATTTCAAAGGCTTTAAGCGATTTCAAAAAATTTGAAAAAGATTTTGAATGTTTCAGTGATTTCAAAAGAATACAAAAGACTTTAGAAAGATTTTATAAATATTATTTTTAATTCATAAGGATTTCAAAAGATTTTAAAAATTTCAAAGATTTCACAAATATTTTTAAAAATTCATAAGGATTTTAAAATATTTTTTAAATATTTTGAATGTTTCAATGATTTCAAAAGAATACAAAAGATTTCACTAATATTTTTTTTTAATTCATAAGGATTTGAAAAGATTTCAAAGATTTCACAAATATTTTTAAAAATTCATACAGATTTCAAAAGATTTCAAGAATTTAAAAAATTTCCAAGCTTTTAAATGATTACAAATGTTTTGAAGATTTCAAAAAATTTCATAAAGATTTCAAAAGTTTCAGTGATTTTAAAAGAATACAAAATATGTCAAAAATATTACACAAAGAATGCGCAGTGATTTTAAAAGATTTCAAGGCTTTAAGCCATTTCAAAAGATTTTTAATGTTTCAATGATTTCAAAAGAATACAAAAGATTTCAGAAATATTTTTTGTTTAATTTGTAAGGATTTCAAAAGGTTTCAAAAATTTCACAAATATTTTTTAAATTCACAAGGATTTCAAAAGATTTAAAAAATCTCAAAGATTTAAAAAATTTCCAAGATTTTAAATGATTTGAAATGTTTTGAAGATTTAAAAAAATTTCAAATATTCCAGTAGAAATATTTTTTGTTTAATTTGTAAGGATTTCAAAAGGTTTCAAAAATTTCACAAATATTTTTTAAATTTACAAGGATTTCAAAAGATTTAAAAAATCTCAAAGATTAAAAAAATTTCCAAGATTTCAAATGATTTGAAATGTTTTGAAGATTTCAAAAAATTTCAAATATTCCTGTAATTTAAAAAAAAAATACAAAAGGATTCAGAAAGATTTCCCAAATATTTTTTTTTATTTATAAGGATTTCAAACGATTTAAAAAATTTCAAATATTTCACAAATACTTTTAAAAATTCATAAAGATTTTAAAAGATTTCAAGAATTTTGAAGATTAAAAAAATTTCCAATATTTTTAATGATTTCAAATTTTTTTAAGATTTAAAAAAATTTTACAAAAATTTTTAATATTTCAGTTATTTTAAAAGAATACAAAATATGTCAAAAAGATTTTACAAAGCATTAGTAGGGATTTCAAAAGATTGAAAGAATTTTAATGGTTTTAAAAAGGGTACAGTACTCCAGATTTCAAAGACTTTAAGAGATTTAAAATGATTTTAAAAAGATTTTGAATGTTTCAATGATTTTAAAAGAATACAAAAGATTTCAGAAAGATTTCACAATTTTTTTTCAATTTATAAGGATTTCAAAATATTTCAAGAATATCAAAGATTTCAAAAATTTCCAAGATTTTAAATGATTTCAAATTTTTTGAAGATTTAAAAATATTGTAAATATTCCAGTAATTAAAAAAATATATACAAAAGGTTTCAGAAGGATTTCACAAATATATATTTTTAAATTCATAAGGATTTCAAAAGATTTAAAAAATTTCAAAGATTTCAAGAATTTCGAAAATTTTAAAAATTTCCAAGATTTTAAATTTCAAATTTTTTTAAGATTAAAAAAAATTTTGTTTAATTTGTAAGGATTTCAAAAGGTTTAAAAAATTTCACAAATATTTTTAAGAATTCACAAGGATTTCAAAAGATTTCAAAAATCTTAAAGATTAAAAAAATTTCCAAGATTTTAAATGATTTGAAATGTTTTGAAGATTAAAAAAAATTTCAAATATTCCAGTAATTTAAAAACAAATACAAAAGGATTCAGAAAGATTTCCCAAATATATTTTTTTTATTTATAAGGATTTCAAAAGATTAAAAAAATTTCAAATATTTCACAAATACTTTTAAAAATTCATAAGGATTTCAAAAGATTTAAAATATTTCACAAATTTCAAAGATTTTAAACGATTTAAAAATTTTTGAAGATTTTAAAACATTGCACAAAGAATAAAAATATTGTAGTGATTTCAAACGAATACAAAAGATTTTAGAAAGATTTCACAAATATTTCAAAGAATTCATAAAGATTTGATTTGGAAAGAACTTTGAAAATAAATGAAATTTTAAGGAATTTTAAAGAATTTCACCAGATTTAAAGGATTTTTATTGAATCTCGAAGGATTTTAAAGATTTTTGTGAAGTTGAACGGTTTTTTTTTTGGGTAAATTTAATGATTAAATTAATTTTAATTTATATTAAAGGGTTTTAAAATGATTTCTACTGATTTTAATGGATTGGTACATTTTCCAAACATTTTAGTTGATTTCTATAGAACTGCAGGGAACAAAATAAATTTTATTTTAAGGAATGTAAGGTATTTGAAATTTCACCAGATTTAAAGAATTTTTATTAAATCTCCAAGGATTTCAAAGATTTTTAGGGTATTGAACGCTCTTTTTTTTAAAGAAATTTAAATGAAGAAGGTAATTTTAATTTATATTGAAGGAATTTCAAATGAATAATGCTTACTTCAATGGATTTGTACAATTTTCAGACATTTCAGTAGGATTCTAGAGAACCTTAGGGAATAAAATAAATTTTATTTTAAACGATTTCTAGGTTTTATAGACATTTCAAGGGATATGAGCGAATTAAACAACTTTCAGAGGATTAAAAAAATTTTTGAGTTATTTTAAAAGATTTTGTAGGATTTACCAAGATTTAAAGGGATTTTATAGGACCTCCGATGATTTTAAAGAATTTACAGAATTTAAAAAAATTTTAAGCCATTTTTACTAATTTTCAAAAATGTCAAGAAATTTCAACGAATTTGTAGGTTTTCCAAAAATTTCAAGGAATCCCTAGAACACTTACGGAATAAATTAAATTTATTTTATCTTCAAGATATTTTAGATCATTTCTACATAGTTGTCTAACTATTGCAAAGAAATCAAAAGGGAGTTAATAAACTTTAAAGGGCTTCTTCGAATTAAATCAAATTTCAAAAATATTAATGGATTTAAGAATATTTCCAAATGTATCAATAAATTTTAATGGATTTCAGTGAAATGTCCAGCAAATTTAAACTTATCAGAAAACCAACAGGTGCGCTATTATTGTTTTTTTATGTTTTAAATACATCTTAAAATTAAAATATAAAACATTTCTCTCTGATAAATTAATACTGATATGGATTTTTTGTATTTTATTGCATCTATTATCTAAAATTATAAAAAAGAAAAGCAAGCACAATATTTTTGTTATTCCATTAAAATGATATTTTAACTTCAGGATTAAAATATATAATATTTTTGTACAATTGTAAATATGCTTTGAAATTTAATGATTTTTTATTAACAATAGGAATTTTAGACGAAAATCACTGACCTGGCATAACAGAAACTTATATAACATAGTAAATCTTATTTTAAACCTAATTCTTTTGTTTGTGAATTTAATTACTGAATGTTAATATAAAAATTCTTATGATTTTTTAAATAAAAATATCGAATTTGGACGAAAAACACTAACAGAACATAACAAAAAATCGTTCCAAAATTGTAAGTCTTTGCAAAGTTGTGAATCTTCTGTGAAATATAATTTTTTTATTATGAATACCAATTTTCGACAAAAAACATGAAAGTGATCCATAATTATTATTCTTCTCTTAAATCTAATGATAATTTGATAAAAATTTAATTTTTTGACGAAATACACTAAAAAAATCTTCAATTTTTCAAGCTTTTAAATTATAAAGTCATTGGACTTAAATCCAATGATTTTTTGTTTGAAAATACTCGATGTTAAAAGACAACATAACCTAAAATTTCTAAAAAGTTGTAAATCTTGTTTTAAATATAATATGTTTATTAAAAATACCAATTTTCGGCGAAAGACATTAAAATAATTGGAAGTTGTTAAAAGATTGTGAATCTTATTCAAATTAAAATATTTGATTTTTAATGCAAATTTTTAATATAAAATTCCAACGTAACCTCAAATCGTTAAAAAAATGTTAACCTTCTCTAAAATTTAATATAATGTTTGAATCTAAATTTAATTTTCGACGAAAAACACTACCAATATCTTTAATTTTTCAAGCTTTTAAATTATATTATTAAAAAAAAATATCATTTTACTTAAATCTAATGATTTTTTGTTTGAAAATTCCCGATGCTAAAGAACGACATAAGCTAAAATTGTTAAAAAGTTGTGAATCTTTCTTGAAATATAATTTCTTTTGATTAAAAATACCAATTTTCGACGAAAAAAACTAAAATAATCGAAAATTGTAAAAGATCTTAAATCTTGTTTAAATTATTTTTGTTTTAATAATGCTAAGTTTTTATGTGAAATTCCAACGTTACCGAAAATTGTTAAAAAATTATAAATCTTCTTTGAAATATAATGAATTTTTCAAATAAAAGTTTCCTTTTTCGACGACAAACACTAACAAAATCTAAAAAATTTCAATCTTGTATATTTTATTACAAAAAAAATCATTGGATTTAAATATAATGGTTTTTTTTTGTTAAGGAATAAAAATTACCGATTTAAAACGACAACATAACCTAGAATTGTTGTAAAGTTGTGAATCTTTTTTGAAATATAATTTTTTTATTTAGAATAGCAATTTTCCACAAAAAGCACTAAAATAAAATTGCTAAAAGAATTTAAATCTTGTTCCAATTATAATGATTCTAATTTGATAATGCATATTTTCGATGTAAAATTTTAACGTAACTTAAAATTGTTCACAAATTATGGACTTTTTTTAAATCTAATGATTTTTAATTTAAAATTATAATTTCTGATGAAATTCACCAACAAAAACTGAAATTGTTCACTTCTGTAAATTTTATTATTTCAAATAAAAATCATTAGATTTAAATCTAATGGTTTTTCTATTTAAGGATACCCGATGTCAAACGAAAACATAACCTAAAACTGTTAAAAAGTTGTGAATCTTCCTTAAAATATAATTTTTTAAATTACAAATACCAATTTTCGACGAAAAACACTAAAATAATCAAAATTGATTAATGATTGTAAATCTTGTCCAAATTATAATTATTTTTATTTGATAATGCTAACTTTTGATGTAAAATTCCAACTCCACCTAAAACTCTTTAAAAATTATGAATCTCTTTTAAAATCTAATGATTTTATAAATAAAAATTTCATATTTCAACGAAAAACACTAACAAAATTTAAAATTTTTCAAGATTGTATATTTTATTATTTAAAAAAAAATCGTTGGACTCAAATCTAATGATTTTTTGTTTAAAATAACCAATTTCCTTTGAAAAATATTAATATAATCTGAAACTGTTAAAAAATGCAAATCTTGTTTGAACTATAATAATTTTGTTTTGAAATACAAATTTTTTTGTCAAACGCTAACATACCCTAAAATTGTTCAGATTTGCTAATCTTTTTTAAAATCTTCTCTTTTTTTATTTAAAGACGAATTTCCAACGAAAAAAAAAATTACATATCTCAAAATTGTTAAAAAATTCAGAATTTTATTACAACTATAATGATTTTTGTTTTAAAGTACTAATTTTTTGTATGAAACGCTAACGTAACTCAAAATTTGTAAAAAATTCTGAAGATGCTATACCTTTAATTTCTAACAATTTTTGTCTTAAAAAACGCTAGCAAAACCGAAAAATGTAAATTGTTGAAAAATAACTAATCTTTGAAATTAAATAATTTCTTATTAAAAATATTTATTTCCGTTATAAAATGCTAACATAACCTAAAATTGTTAAACAATTCTGAAGATTCGGAACTTTTAATTTCTAATTATTTTTGTTTAAAAAACGCTTAACGGCAAAACGCTAACAAAATAGAAAAAAGTAAATTGTTAAAAAATTTCTACTCTTTGAAATCTTATCATTTCTGATAAAAAGTATCCATTTTCGGTGCGAAACGCTAACATAACCTAAAATTGTTGACTTTGCGAATCTTGATGACTTTTGTTTAAAAATGCTAATTTCCAGAGAAAGAAAAAATAACACGGCCTAAAATTTTTATAAATTTTAGGTCTTCTTTGAAACTTACTGATTTTGTATTAAAATTATGTTCAAAAAAATAATGTGCCGCAAAAAGTACTAACCTAAACATGTATGATATTTAAAATAATATGTTAGATAATTGGAAAGATTAATTTTCCACCAGGTGAATTTGTAACCAAATGATATTCAATACTTTCTAAAAGAGACAAATTTTCGGCAAAAAAGTTTAATTTTTTGTCCCAAAAGTATTAATTTTCAGTCAAATTAATTAATTTTCTACCGAAAAATATAAATCTTCAACTGAAAGTATGATTTCTCAACCAAAAAAAAATCACTTTTTAACAGAGTAGTTCAACTTTAAACCGATTAGTTGTATTTTTAACCAAAAATATGATTTGTCAACAAAAAATAACAAAAATAACCAAATTAAAAAAAAATTAAATCCTCAACAAAAAAGATGAATTTTCAACCGAGAAGGTTAATTTCCTGGCAAAAAAGACTAATTTTCAATAAAATGATTACATTTTCAACCAAAGATATGAATCTACAACTAAAATGGCGAATCTTCAACCAAACAAAGTAATTGAATTTTCAACCAAAAAGAGGAATTTTCAACAAAAAATATAACAGTTGATAATTAAACTAAAAAAATATTTCAAATCAGATGAATTTTACCAAAAGGAATGAATTTGCTAAACAAAAAGACAAATTTTCATTAAAATTTTGAGTTTACTACAAAAAAATATTTTTCAGTACAGAGTAAATAATAATTTTAGGCAAATTATGATTTAAATGATAAAATAATTTCTAATAAAAAATAAAAATTTCGAATGACTATTTTTTAATTTTCTTTGTTTATTTGGTTTAAGTTTATGTAAATCTAATTTTCCTAGGTTTCAAGAGAAAATTCAAGAAAAAATTTTCAAGATTTTGAGTATGTCGAAAAAGTATCTAGAAAATTTCTAAATTTTTTTTTTATTTTATACGATTTTACGAAATTGTAGAAGAAAATTTGGGTAACTTGAAGGATATTTAAGCCTTTTTGAAGCTTGGAAAAAATTTAAGAATTTTTTATAAATGTTCCGAAATATTTAAAAATTTTAAAATATTTTCAATCTCTTAAAAATTCCTAAATATATTTTAAACTGACACGAATTATTCCTAAAATTGTTCTTAATTTTTCCGGATTCATTTTTTACAATTTTTGAAAACTGTAATGTTATATAATCTTTTTGAATATTCTCTTGAAATTAATTTTTAAAAATGATGAAGAATTGTTTGTAACATTCCCAGGAATCTTACGAACTTGTCTTGAAACCTTTCAATATCTTTAAAAAACTAAAAAATTTTATATCGTAATCTTCAAAAATCTACGTTCTTTAAGTTTTTTTTTTTTTGAAAATTCAGCAAAGTTCAAATGGTCTAGATTTTTTTTAATATTTTGGAAATTTTTTAGAATATTTTGACATCTTTTTAAATATTCTCTTAAGTTAAATGTCGTAAAATAAAAAATCGTTTTAAATTTATCGAAAAATCTTTAGACATTTTTTTATTTTCTTGAAACATTTTAAAATTCTTAAAAGGCTTTTAAATTTTTGGCTCGAAATTTTCAAAAATCTACGTTTGATTCGAAATAAAATTATTTTTGTATCCTTTCAAAACTGTTAAATATCTCCTAAACTTAATCGAATTTTTTCTAAAATACTGTTGCCTTTATTATTAAAGAATCATTTTAATTTTTTTAATTTTGTGTTTTAGAAATTAATGTTTAGAATTAAAATTCGTCATTTCGAAATTGCGATTTACAAAATTATCCAAAGTTAAAAAGCACAAACTGCAACGGCTACCTAAGTCCAGAATGATTGAGAGGTTTTCGAGAATTTCGTGACACCTAGTTTTTTTAGATAGGTTCAAGGGAATTCAGAAATTTTTAATTTTTCTAAAATAAACCGTTTCGTTGTAGTTTGTTTACTCTTTACAATAATTCTTTAATTATTTTTTAAATATTTGTTCCAATACTGATTATCATATAATCGTTTTCTATAATATAGAAAACGATTATATGATTATATTATATTGTATTGTATTGTCAGGGTGGCCGCTGGACCGGGAAACCCGGGAAATGAACGGGAATTTTTTGAGACCGGGAAATGACAATGAATTTATTTCTTGACCGTGAATTTTATAAATTTTAGAAGAAAAATCTGTTTAAGTTCGATTTGAACTATTTTTTAAAAATAATTAGTCGAGTTTTTATCTTTTTCAATTATATCATTTAGTTTATATTGCGCAATTCGAAAATCTTTTTAACCAAATAGTTAAATTTTTAAACAAGAAGGTTAATTTTGTACTAGAGAAGACGAATTTTCAAGAGAATACATTTATTTTCAACCAATTAATTGAATTCTCAATCAAAAAGATTAATTTTTAATAAAGAAAACCAATTTTCTACCAAAATATTTAATTTTGTACCAAATAGATGCGTTTTCAATCCAAGAGTATGAATTTTAAACAAAAAATGTAATTTACAACTAAGCAGTTGAGTTTTCAATGCAAAAGTTGAATTTTCAGTTTAGAAAATGAATTTTTGACAAAAAAGTCTAATTTTTAACTGTAATTATAAATTTTCAACCAAGAAAGCAAATTTTCAAGAAAGTAGTTAAACAATTTAACCAAATAGTTAAATTTTCAATCAAATTGTTGAATTATCTACAAAAACTCGAACTTTCAACCCGAAAATGTGAATTTTCAACAAAAAAGTTCATTTTTAACCAAAAGAAATTTATTTTTGACCAGAGAGTTGCATTTGCAACCAAGAAAGATCAACTTTTTACAGAAAAGATTAATTTTAAAATCAAAAAGATGAATTTTTAACAACATAATTGAATTTTTGATCAAATACAAATTTGCTGTCCAAGAAAAAAAATTGCAATCAAATTGTTGAATATCAAGCCAAAAAGACGAACTTTTAACAAAATAGTTGAATCCTGAAAAAAAAAGATTAATTTTCAAAGAAACAGTTTCATTTTGAACCAAAAAATTAGCATTCTACAAAGCAGTTAAATTTTCAACCAAGAAGATTAATTTTCTACTAGAAAAGATGAATTCTCAACAACACAAAAATACATTTTTAACCAAATAATTTAACTCTCAACCAAGGAGATTAATTTTCTACCAGAAAAGATTTTTCAATAAAAAAATTAATTTTCAACTAATCAGTTGGATTTTCAGTTTAAAAAATGAATTTAAAAAAATGAATTTTCAACTAAAATATTTTTATCAGAAAAAAATAGTTGCATTTTGAACCAAAACACTTTTTCTATGGAAAAAGACAATTTAAAAAAAAATACATACATTTTTAAGCAACTAGTTGAATTTTCAACCAAGAAGGTTAATTTTCTACAACGAAATACGAATTTTTAAACAAAATACTTACATTTTAAACCAAATAGTGGAATTTTCTACCAATAAGTTTAATTTTGTAAGAAAAATAATTTTTCAAGAAATTTCCTAAATTTGCAATCAGATATGAACAATGGATGCGATTTTAGTCCAAATTGTATTGATTAATTTTTATATAATATTATTTTCGTGTCTCAAAATTTGTAAATTAAATAGTTTTAAAATTCACTTATTTAATTTACAATTTTTTAGAAACGAAAATTGTTCTATTTGAAAAATTCATTATTTCTAAGTGAAATTGTTGAATTTTGATGCATGAATAACAATTTAACACTTATAATTTGTAGAACAATTCAAATAATTTTTCGAGATATTTAGATGTTTTGAAAAGATTCAAAAATAATTTTAAATTTGAATTTTTTTCAAATAATTTAAAACGAAGTTTGTGTTCTGACAAATCTGGCTATTTTAAAGCTTGCTAGAAAAATTGAAAATGATTTTTTATTTTTGAAAAATATTTTAAGAGTTCTAATTTTGTAGGAT
Source organism: Amphibolips quercusostensackenii (assembly GCA_032357855.1). NCBI lineage: Eukaryota > Metazoa > Arthropoda > Insecta > Hymenoptera > Cynipidae > Amphibolips > Amphibolips quercusostensackenii. The sequence continues at coordinate 1,758 of JAUELO010443300.1, read as the reverse complement.
TTTCTAAAAAAAATTCAGGATGAATTCGAATTATTTTAAAAGATATTTAGAAGTTATGGGAAAATTATGTAAAATTTGAAAAAATTTAAAACAACATGCAGAATTTTCAAGATTTTGAAATAAAATTTTGAAGCTTTTTAAGGATTTCTAAATTATTCCAAATAAAAATAATTTAACTTCTAAATTAAAAAGTGTTCAGTTAAAAAAATTTAATCGTTCTAGTTTTAATGTTTCTAGCTTAAAATTGATTAAAATACTATAGTTTCAAAAATGTTTAATTCTTTGACTGATTATTCAATTCGGAACATTAAAAATGATCACATGGATTTATATTTTTGAAACTGAATCTAAATCTTTGATTTCTACAATTTATAAAAGTTAAAAATTCTAAATTTTTCAGTTTATATGCATTTCATTTAAAATTGTTAAATTTTAAAGTGTTAGTACTTTCTATTTTCTACGTGTAAGTTATTGAGCCTTTGGGTACAACATTTATTAATTAAAATACTTCAATATAAAAAGTTTAAAATTTCTGAGTTCCACATTGAGTGCTTTAATTTGCAGTTCATTTTTTATTAATGCAAATGGAAAAATGGTTAGCTTTAGAGTTTAAATCTTTTAATTTCACTGACCGTGAAAAATTTTGGCTAACCGGGAAAACACCGGGAAAACACCGGGAAATGACCGGGAATTTGTTTCTTCTATTAAAATAGCCACCCTGTTAAAGACCATAATTTTTTCATTGATGGTCAGAACTTCTCCTTTTCGTTCTATGCAATCACGTGATTTAAGCAATTCTTCAATCATGCTTTTATTACTTGCATTTTCTCCGTGGACTTCACTCTCCTTCTCACTTCCAACGCATTCTTCGATTCCGTTGTTCAATTGCATTGTTTCTTCAATGGTTATATTATTCTGCTCATCTGAATGGTTATTATTTTCCATGCCCTGAATGGAAAACTTGTCTTCACGTGAATTAGCATGCGTAGATTCCATTCTGTGTGAAAATACAGTTGCTTCCACATGCCCATCATCAGTTGGTACGAGTAACTGAAAATGTCCATTTGGGTTATCTCTTCCCGTGAATAATAGCGAGATTGCAGTCGATTCTTCACTGCACACAAAATATTGTAGAAAATAGCAGTCACTATTAAATAATCTAACAGTATGAACGTTTCTTTGGTACAGTTCTGAAGCTGCGCGACATTCAAGGGAAGTACAATTTTCTCCAGGACGATGCAATTTTAAGCTGTAATCAAAACGAGTTAAAACAGACAGTTGCCCTGTCCTCCAGTATCTTTCACTAGACATTTCTGTCCACTTCCACGTAAAAATAAAATGGATTCCACATTGCACTACTAAACAACAATTTAAAAGAGACAAATTCTTTCGATCAAAAACTGGCTATATCACTGGAATACGAAAACTTTGAAATTTGCGTTTCACGACGAGGTTACTGAGCTGGCATCGCAAAAGGGACTGATGAGACAATTTAGGATAAGGACCTTTCAAATTTGGTGACAATATGACTTCTGACTTGTCAATTGGCAATACACCAAACACTTGGACTCGGTCCCCCCAGTTTCAGTCTTCCTAGAGCGGCTGCTCCTAGTAGTTTCTTCGGTGCACAGGGCGAGAGACGGTTCGCAATCCTGCTCGGCCACCAGTAGCAGAGCGATATAAGGGGGCAGTACCCTCTAGCGAATAAGTTGGTTTTAAAACTCATCTCTTTCGAAAGAAATTTTGTTTTACAATTCA
>JAUELO010443292.1:0-13980 GCA_032357855.1 Amphibolips quercusostensackenii | reverse complement strand
CTTTTCCGTTGGCGCTGGCGTTGCTCGGTTGTGGGGTAGCAGCCGTACCAAACAGAGAGTACGTCTAAACTAATTCGAAGTACAAAATCGACGTTACGTTTCGTGCAGCGACTGTATCTGTCGGTACAGCTGCTGCGCCACGCATCTTTCAGTGCAGTAGCTGATATAAGAAGGCGATGTTGTGTGGTGCTGAGCGTCCGAGTGTTTAAAGCCCGCCATTACGTAAATTCTGGTAATCCTTTAATATGACAGAATCCAGCTCTAGTTGTCGTGAAGTGGCTGTCGATGGCAGGTATTAGTGACCTCATGCCTTAGTATCATGGCGCACAGAGGTCAGTAGAGGATGGCGGCCATGTACGGTGCTAATCTGGCACAGTGTAAGTGGTCCGCCATTTTGGATTGAATCGGTAACCATTGAGACGTGGGATGGTTAGACGATGGTTAGTAATAGGTACTTAATCCAGGGTGCGTTAGTATCTCCTTTTCAAATCTCTGATGCGACGATTCATCCCTGGCTTCCGTGATATTGTTGTCGATCTACACAATTTTGACAGGTGGTGCTTACAAATATGAAACAGATGTACACACGGGGTAAATTATCTACATTTACAATTTTTGATGAGTTCTACCGGTCAAAGTGTAACTTTCGCTCTTGGCCGATAATGGATTTTGTTCTCGGAACTTGTTAAAATTGCAATAAATCCAAGAGTGACAGGCATGTAAAATTTACTCTTCCACATCCTTCAAAATCTTTTGAAATATTCTAAAGATATTGAAAATGTTGAGGAATTCGTAAACATAGTTCAAAACATTTCAAATCATTTTGCTAATTGATTCTTAGGACCAATTGAATAAAACCTTACAAAATTGAAAAAGATCTCTCGAATTGAGTTGAATTTTGTAAATTTAGAAGAATTCGAGTAATTTAAAAAAAGCCCAAAGAATTAAAATAATCAAGGATAAATTAATAAGAATGCAGGGTGTATTTTGTGAAATTCTATGAATTGTGGCGATATTTTCTGAAATCCTAGATAATTTATTAAAATACCTTGAGAGCATTATAATCCCTTCAAGCCAATCAAATTCTGGGATTTCTCATTAAATACTGTGAAATCTTTCAGAATATCTTGAAACCTTATAAATCTTGTAAGATAGTTCCATATCTTCAAAAAATTAAAAAAACTCAAAAAATCCTTAAATATTAGAAACTGCTATTACTCTGATAATTTTTTTCTAATTCAAAAATGTAAAAAATCAAAATATTTTTAATTTCTTGTATTCTGAAAATACAAGAAATTAAAAATATTCTAGGAATTCTGGGAATTCGAAGAAATCAGAGATCTGAAAGTATTCAAGTCATTTAGAGATTCAGAGGAATTCGGAAAATACTATGAATTTTCTATTTAAGAAGCTATAAATTTTATATTATACCATCTTTGAGCAATTCAAATAAAAAATTTCACCATTTTATTCGTTCTGAAGTTAAAAAAGGTTCATTTGTAAGTAGCGGAATTTATTTAATTTCCTTCAATTAATATCTGTAAGTATGACTTAATATTAAATAATGATGAAGTTATAATAATTAATAATGTGGTTTAATATCGAAGTCAAAATCAATAAATTTATTTTCATTGGTCATTGGTTTTAATCATTGTTTAACTATAAAACATAAGTATTTGCAAGCGGTACAATTCGAAAAAGTTTTGAAAATTAAACTAAATCATTTTTAATGTTTTGATACATGTATTAAATTCGAAATTGTTTAACTTTGAACAATTCTAGTTTAAAATAATTTTGATGTTAAAAGTTTCAAGCCGAGAGCTGATCAACATGATGAACAATTCTTGAATTTACAATTTCGAAGGATATAAAATTAGGAAAAGTTATAACAAATTTATTATATTTAAAATTATTCTGACATTTTTTGATAATAAACTAATAAAATTAAAGACTCGACTTATACTTGAAAATATAAAATTGTAATTGTTGTAGATTTAAGCAATTGCATTATTTATACAGAAAGTAGAATCATAAGCTAAAAAAAGGTTAAAGGCTTCTTCTTTATTTCAAGCATTTTAAGTAATTATTTTTTTTTCTTTCCGGTTATTAATTTCATTTTTTTTATAATTTCGTAGATTCAAAATTAACCCAAAAATAATTTAATGTATTATCAATTAAACATTATTTACTTTTGTACATGGGTTTTTACACTTTAAATAATACATTAAACTAATTGAACAAAAATAAAATAGAAAAATAAAAGCATTTCTATAAACCAGAAAATTTTCACAGTTATACATACTTTCGAAATTTTTAAAAAATTTTTGGCACATTATCATAATATTATAAAATATCTAAATCTGTATAATTATTTTAAAATTAAACACACTTATTTTCAGAAAATAGATTTTAAATTTAAATTCTTACCTACAAAAAATTAACAAAAATTAGCTTTCAATTTAATTTTTAATTTAATATTGATGCTCAAAACAAAATAAATAAATTTAGTAAATTGCGAATACTTGTCAATTATTATTAGCTATTTTATTTTCCTTAGATAAAAAATAATTATATTTCTAACCAAATTCAGGACGAAGTTTCAAGAATGATTTAACATGTACATAAGATAGAGCTATTGAATTTTTTTGCTTTTTACACGTGTACTTAAATGTGTTAAAAAATTCGATTACGACGAATTTTCGGTGAACGCTAAAAAAGTAATTTTTTTTAGTAAACAGCATAAATATCATAATTAAAATAACGCTTTATTATTCAAAAAACTCACTACAAAAATATTTTTTATAATCGTTGATTTGTTATTATTTTTTTTTTAGTAAGAAATTAAACTAAAATTGTCCAATAATATGTTTTATTCAAAATTATACTTTCAAGAACATCATAAAAAGTTTAGGAAAATTTATTTACAAATTTTTTCTGCATGTTTTTTTTTTGATTTACAGATATATTATAAGGGGGAAGCCTCAGTTTCACACCGCTGGATTGTAAACGTGTAATTTTTCCAACAAATTTATGAAGCAAAATTATTTAATTGTTGACGTTTTTATTTTTTTCGTTAACATGATTTAAAGAATCAAATGTGAGACAAAATTATTGACATCACGGAATTGGTTGGAATTTGCAGTCAATAATACTGTAATGCCATGTCTTCTGTACATATTCTCTTGGTTCTTCTGAGTTCTCTGAATTTTTCTAAATTTCTGAGTTTTATAAATTTTTCTAAATTGACTAAAATCCTTTGGATTTTTTTTTTTTGTATTCTGTCGTGTATTTAGCGCTCATACAGTGTCAGGGAAGGAACTAAGCTTGAAGGCCGCGAAATTCAAATCCAAAAAGTATTTGAAAACTTTCAATTACTTAATTACTATGTAAAGAAGGAAATAATAGATCAATTATTTTTTGTACCGAAAAAATATTTTATTTATCAAAAATAACCAATAGAAATGCATTAAAATCGTAGAAGTGCACATATATAATACAAATACAAGATTTATCAAAAATAACAAATATAAATGTATAAAACGCATACGTATATAAAATAAAATGTGCAAAATATACAAAATGTATAAATTCAACTGTTTTGTTAAAAATTAGTTTTCTGCTTAAATGTAACTGTTTTTCATTTTTAATTAAATTGTTTTCTTTCACGGACATTTTTGTTAATTAGGGCGTCAAAATACTACATCGCCAAATCATTGAAACACTAATTTAAAAAAATAAAAATTTAAGTTGAAAAATAACAGCGTATTAAAATACATTGCTAAATAATTAAAACATTATAACCTATAATTTTTTAAATTATATTGCGATCCAATATTTAGTTTGAAAAAAATCATTAAAAAATAACTTGCATTCAAACTTTACAATGATTAAAAAAATGAGAGCGTTCGAAAATACATCGCTAAATAATTAAAACATAATCTACATATAATTTTGAAAATTAACTTTATATGCATGCCTTTTTTCAATAAAATAAAAACATAATATTGAGATATTATTTTGAAAATTGAATTCAGATACTCATTTGTGCATCAATCTCTAAATTCAAACATTTAAATAACTTTTACTTAACATTTCTTTCAAATTTTACTTTTATTTCCAAAAATTTGATTTATAAGTATCCTTTTATACTAATTTCAACGAAAATTAAAATACATTTAAAAATGTTGCAAAAATGGTAAAGAATACTATATTTGTATGTAGGAAAGGTACTGTAAAAAACAGCTTTTACTGAAATCTCGTTTAATCCCTTAGAGTGCCAACGAATCGAGACGCGTGTCGGGCGTCGTTCAAAGGAAGGGTTCCGGGATTATTCGTATTGTAAAATGCGAGATCCAGTAGAGGTGCGTCTCCTGCGTTCCTCGGGGTTGCGTCGGGCGAGTACTGGATGTTGCGGTTCACTTCTGCGTGGTAACGTGCCTAGGCAGGGCTAGGTGCTTCTACCTCATAGATGGAGACGTCACGACCTTGCTCGTCGCGAGTGTGAAACAATGCGAAAGACACAGATCCTGCTCTTTAAGAACCTAGTAAAAGAATAATTGTGTAGCAATGTCAAACTTGTGCGTCGAGCGTCTGATGGACGACTGGTAATCCTGAGCGTGAGGCCACTCGTATTTATGCCCGTACCCTGTAGCGTGCGCGGGCCAGTCAAGCAAGACATAATGAGGGTAGCTTGTGGTAGGTGCTATGGCTGCAGAAGTGGGGGCCTGCAGAAGTGGGGGCCACTGTGGTTTGGCTAGCAGTTGTGGTTAGCGTGCCATTCAGGTGATGAGAGAGGCACCAGCCTCTGATTGGCCAAGATCGTAGTACTAGTAAGTACCCTCATCCTGACCGTTTGCGGGCGAGAAATTTAAATGTGAGTTTTCAAATAAATAATGAAAGAAAAAGATGAGAGTCGATTCGAACTTCTAAAAGTCAGGATTTGGCTGGGCAATATTAATACGTAATACTTGGAGGTGAACCTTATTTAAAAAAATAATATTTTTTGCTTTTTTGCTATTATTTTGTTTAAATGACATGTTATTACTTGCTTAGGTAATTTCAAACTATTCAAGCCATAGTTATATGTTCAAGTACGTAACTGATGGAAGAAAAATATAAGAAATATATTTTTTTTGTTAAATATTAAGCTTCCTAATTGAAAATTACATCAATTTTGTTAAAAATTCGTTTTTGTTTCGTTTATTGAAAGCCACTTTTTGCAAGTGAATATGTAACTGTTTCATTTTTATTGAAAAATGATCTTTTTTACTTGGATATTGATCTGTTTGGTTGAAAAATCATCTTTTGTGTTAAACACAATTGTCTTTTATTTATAATTTTGAATTTAGTGAAAATGTCATTACATATATAAGATATTTTCAATTTTTAAGACAATGAGAAATTGTTCCAAAAACATAAAAATATCCATATTCGTTGAACAGTCGCTAAAAAAAATATGTTAACAAAATGTATACTTTTTTGGATTTTGAGAAGAATTCAATTGTTAATCAAAAAATTGAAATCGTTTATGCAGTTGCAAATACTTTTAGAAAGAAATAACTGCACATCAAGAAATTATTTATTCATGACTATTTAAAAAAAACGGGTTTTTGCTGTTACCATTACCCTTAATTTTACGTAAAAGTCCCAATGGGCACTTATGGGGGATCCTGGGGGTCTTCATAAGAGAGTCTTGAAACATAATAATAATAAAAACAATGATAGTTTCTTATCTCTTGAAGAATTTTGAATAGCACCTTGAATAGCACCTAGTATTGTAAGTTCCGTTAGTATATTTTCGCATTCAAATCACATGTTAGAAAGAATTTATTTATTGATTTTTTTTAATCAATAAAAAAATTGAAGTGCCTAATTCTAAGGGCGCCCATAAATACATTTTTTTGCCGGACAGCTTTGGCCCCTACAGACTTTTCAAAAAAATTTTGGATATAAGTTTTTAAAATAAAGATTCTAATAGAAAATATAACTCCACAGGGTTGCTCTCTTGACCTTCGGGCCAGAAATGTGTAGCTTTTGTCGTTTTGGAAGACCTTATTTGTTAAAAGTTTTTTTCAGGCAACAATGTTTATTTTTAATTTAAATAAATTTAGTAAGAAGACACAGACGTTTGTGAATTTCCAAACAGCAGCTTGCATCTTCTTAACTTAATCAATTTTAAATTACTTAACAAAATATTTTTCATAGTTTTTTATAAGCAAACAATATATTATTTCATAAACAATTTTAAAAAACAAATTCACAATTTGAATACGTGTCAACTAGTTGATATAACTTTTTTTAAAAATAGATTGCCAATGATTTAAAAATAACCTTCCTCATGAGGAGATTTTGTCAAGCTGCGATATTTTTTATTTATTGAGAATCAATTTTGAAACAAATACAAATAGAAAAAAGTGAGGTTAAATGATTACGAAATCCAGAAGCAAAAGCATTGTTGGTACCGCCACTATAGACAGTAAAATTTGAATTGTTTAAAGGGGCGCTTGCTTGATTTTTGAAAATGATGGAATCGACTATTTTTTAGTAAAATTGTTTATAAATAAATTGTGGCGCATTGATAATAAAACATAAAAAAGGTACATGGACACGTTATTTAGACCTAACTCCTTTAAAACATAAAATTTGTTGCTTAAAAATTGACGAGAATCTGCATTGTTTTATTAAAGTTCTAAACCACTAGCAGTCGAAAATTTACGAACATGTCTAGCAGCTTATCAAATTTATTTGAATAATTTTTGAATGATATCAAGTATGACAAAGAGTTCATAGAATTTATTTTTGATGATTAATTTTCTATTTACTGTAGAGCGATATTCCATGTATTGAAATTTATACAGGTAAATCATTATAAACCTACCATAATTGTCCGCCTTAAATATTTTTGTAATGAAATAAAAAGCATTCTTCTTAATTTGCTTCTGAATAAGTCCGGCTGAGTGAGTGACAAGAGATTAAGGCCTTAAGAACCATTATACATCAATATTTTATTATTATTTTTAATTACAAGTTTCATTAAAAATTTTGATTTGACTTTGGATCACAAAGAATATCATAGTTTTTAATTTAGAAAGAAAAGGAATTATTTCTGTGGAGCATTGCTTCTTATTCGGTTTATTCGAAAATTTTTTCTGATTGGGAAGATGGGACCTACTGGAGTTTCAGCCATTTCCTCTGGAGACAGTGCGGTAACCTTGCGGCTTTTGATATTTATTTTCGCTCGTTTTCTTATGTCATTTTCACGTATATAAAATCCAGCAAGATGATTAGTATCTTCTAATATTGCTAAGACATCACCATCAGGTGTAGATACAACAATTTGTTCTTGGTTTGTTATAGGCTCATACATACCATGTTTTGTTTTCAATTTAAGTTGTAAATCGATAGGGAAAGTGTATTTTTGAAGTTCGAATACCCGGTTTAAATTTTTTTTGGGAATAAGCCGAATAAATTCAAGATTTTCAAGTCCATAACCATGTCCATAAGGAGAAGGAAGTTTTATAGGTGGAACTAGGTTTCTGCTAAAAGTAGAAGGCCGTGAAGAAGGACACTTGACAGGGCTATCATTGGCATGAGGAGACCTGGATCTCTCCCTCGCAACAGGAGGACACCTTACAGGAGAAAGAGAATTTCGGCTACCAGAAGCAACAGGAACAGGTTTGTCATTAGGTAAAGAGCCAGACTGCAAACTTAATTCTGCAACAAAAAACAGAGGATTAAACTTTCCTAAGGTCCGTGAGAAAAGCAGTAATGGGAAGTATTAAGTTTGTTTTATCTAGTACTAGCACAACTGGTACATTTTTCTCGGTACCAGTTACTATGAAAAACGTTCATTTTAGTTACTTAAGAAATGTAGTGTTTAAGTTTTTTTGATGACGGTAATAAAATTTGATTTTGCGACTATTTTTTTCTTTTCTCTACTCAAATTGTGGCAGCTAGTTTTTGAGAAACGCTTTATTCGGAAAATATTAAACTCGATGTTCAGAAAAATAGCGATTGCTAGGATCCTAACTTTTGTTTTAGCAGCATTTATCTTTAACTTATTTTTGAATGTAAGTAAAACAAGCTGGGCAGTTACCTCATACACAGTGGAATGTTTCAGCATAATTGCAGAGAGAAAGAAATTAACATGAATTTGTAGATAATCAGCATATGTGATGTGCGCCGAAGAAAGGGCGCTTACTCTAAAAAAATCAAAACCGATGTTTTTACACCTATCGATATTTTTTATGTTGCTCTTTTTCATGAAACCTTAAAAAAAAATTCCAAGCGTTATTATTCCCAATGATTAAGTTGTTAGGTACTTGACAAATCGAGCATCCGCTCGAGATCCTGTGTATCACTTCCCACCACTACATCTCCGCGTCTCATCTACACCCCGTCCGTGAGCCGCGTCTACGACCTATTACTTTCCTCGACTCTTGTTCGTTTTTCCGCAGCCAAAATAGGCTACGTCGGCATTTTGATAATCACGTTTTAATCATTAACCGATTACCCTTTCTACAGTGTAAAACTAGTCCAAACAACTTACTGTGAAATTAGTTTTCTTTGATCAAGAGCTTAAATTCTCCGCTAGTGATTTCATTTAATACAATTACAATTTTTAACCATTGTAAACTAATCGGCAAAATAATTTTAGAAGTTGATTTAACTCGAGTTTTGTAACAATTTACAATCAAACGAACTTAGCTCAAGGAAAAATTTCTAAACAAAAGCACTAGAGGGTTTGTTTACATTTTGTCTCTTTTTAAGTGCATGCTTATTCTGGGAAAAGTTATTTCAACTCTGAAGTTCACTCGATACTTTTCTTTGCTGAAATTCAAAAAACGTGCTTAAAGACCTGTCAGAATTTCCAATAAATTAGTATTAAACAAGAGGCAGCTTTAATTGTTTTGTTGATTTTGTAGGCATCGCTAGGTTATACTGCGTGTGGATACCAAATTTCAAATATTTTCAATAATATTAAGCTGAGTTCTGACAATTTATGTTTTAAAACATAAATGAATTTGGCTAGTAACCCCAACTTTGGCATGTAGGGGTACTGCGCTTGCGCTAGCTATGTATAAGAGGAACACAGCGCGGTTTATCATTGCCATGGTAACGAGTTGTCACACCTTGTTCCTCTCAAGCATCCTGGCGCAAGCGCAGTACGTCTACATGCCAAAGTTGGGATCACTGTATTTGGCGATAGAAAAAAAAGCAAAACGCGGCAGCGCACAGCTATATGCGTGAGAATGTAGTGGCAAGTGAAGAGGGAAGATTTCGTGAGTCTGCCCTCTCTTCTAAAAGTCCTATCTATCGGGTCGAGTTCGGCCGCTCGACCTAAAAAATCTCACTTTTCTGACTAAGCCCCCTTTCTTCGGTGCACGTCACAAATATAATATAGTGTACTACGCTTAGGAAAAGTCTTAGATCAACTGAGAAAATTAAAAATATTATTCGCTCTAATACAGATTTCTTAACGACTCCTGAATTTACTGGGTCGATTTGAAAGATAGGAGTTAAATCAAGATATAAATTAAACCAAAGTAAGGCCGAATTATAGCAACCAATTTGAACAGCGTATTTGCTGCAAAACTCAAACATTAATTTTAATTGTATGATAATGATAATTGATTCATAATTTTAGTAAAATAATAATTTTAATTAATTTATTTTTAATTTAGCATCCTTTGAGACAATAGAGGGAAAAATTTTTAAGTAACTGAATTTTGGAACAAACACTTGAATTTTTCACTAAAAAACATAGGTTTTCAACAAAAATAGAAAAGTTAAATTTTTAGTTAGAAAAATTAGAATAGTTGAATTTTAAGCCAAGAAGATATATTTTTAACTGAAGTGATGAAAACTTAACCGAAATACTTTAATTTTCAATTAAAAAGATGAATTTTCTACAAAAAATACATAAAAAAATGCATTTTTGACGGAATAGTTGAATTTTGAACTAAAAAAAAATCAAAACTAACCAAAAATGGAATAGTTACATGTTTACTAATTGAAATGGATAATGAGTTCTTATAAATATGATAAATAGATAATAATTTAATGCCCATTAATAATAAATAAAGTAATTATTTTTCAACAAAAAATATAATTGAATTTTGAGTCAAAAAATGAAATTGAATTTTAAGTCAAAAAATGAATGTTCAACAAAAAAAAGGGTTTTTCATTAATTTAAGGGAATATTTAACTAGTATGATAGTTATATTTTCAGTTAAAAATAAAATTATTTTTGAACAAAAAGAAAACAAATTTTCAACAAAATATGTAATTGAATTTTCGGAAAAAATCTCTTTTCATTCAAAAGAAAAGAACAATTTTTCAATCAAATAACTCATTTTTTAATCTAAGACATGAATTTTTATTAAAAATTATAAATCCTTAAAAAAAATGTTAACTAAAGAGTTCCATTTTTATTATGTCATTTTATTTTCAATCTAAAAAATAAATTTTTCAATAATATAATAAATATTTAACTGTAATACATAAATTTTGAAACGCTGTGATAAATTTTTGAACGAAAAGATGAGCTTTCAAAGAAAAAGATAATTTTTATTATTTGAGTGGATTAAATTAAATTTGCAGTTAAAAAATTGCATTGAATAAAAAAAATACTTAAAAAAAATAGTTACATTTCTAAACAAAATCATTAAATTTTAACTAAAATTGTAAATTTTAGACTAGAAGAGTTAAATTTTAAAACAGAAAAATCAATTTTTGACTAATATAATAAATATTTAAATAAAATAATTTAATTTTTGCCTAAAAAGATGAATTGTCTACCAAGAAGATTGATTTCTACCAAAACAGACAAATTTTCAACTAGGAAATAATTTGAAATATTTAAAAAGTTTAATGAATTTTTAACAAAAAAGTTTAACTTTTAACTTAGTAAATTTATTTCCAGCCTGAAAGATAAATTTTTAAGTGAAATTAAAAAAAAAATATCTGGAATACTTAAATGTTCAACCAAAAAGAATTATTTTTAAGCAAAAACATTAACTTTTAAAAAAGAAGATATTTTTCTATAAAAAATCAACTTTCTAACAAAGTACGTGTATTTTTAACAACTTAGTTAAATTTTTTATTAAAAAGACCAATTTTTATTCAAATTGTTAAACGTTAAAAGTTAAAAACGTTTATTAAAAATTAATTATCTCATCGTACATTCATTATTTTAATTGAAAATTCATCTCTAGTTGAAAATGTAACTAATAATTTGTTAAAAATCATTTTTTCATCTGAAAATTTAAATATTTTAATAGAAAATTGAACTGTTTTGGTGAAAATACGTTTTTTGTAAAGAATTAAATTTTTAAGAGGAAATTGAATATTCCTAATTCTATCTTAATTGTAAATCTTTTTAACGGTTTTTTAGCATAAGATATTCATTTATGAAAAAATAGATTATTGTTTGAAATTAAATTGAAAATGTATCTTTTTTCAAATTGTATATACTTTGTGAAATATTCTTCTTTTCTATAGAAAATGGATATTTGTGGTTAAAAATTCATTTTTTTCATAAAAATTTCAACTATCTCAGTTGAAAATTTATCATTTCATTTGAGAATTCATCAGTTTAATCGAAAAAAATTTCTTTGACTGAAAGTTAAACTATTCCATTTTCAGTTGCAAATTGTTTTTTTTTCTAGGTCAAAATTCAGCAATTTAAATTGAAATTGATTATAATTATTAGAAATGATTTTTTAGTTAAAAATTTGTCTTTTTTGGTAAAAATTAATTTTATTGGTTGAAGATTCATCTTTTTGGTTTCAAATTCGACTATTTTAGTCAAAGATTCACAATTTTAGTTGTTCAATGACTTTGTATCAAAATGTAACTATTTTTTTTGTTGAATATCATTTTTTGACTAAAAATTAACCTTCTTATACTCAAATATTGAAAATTATCCTTTTTTTTTAAGGTAGGCCTTTTTGCCTAAAAATCCTTATCAGCCAATAATTAAAGTATTTTGGGTAAATATTTATCATTTTATTTAAAAAATTGATCTTTCGGGTTAGAAATGCAGTGACTTGGTTAATAGTTAAACTCTTTTGTTAAATTTTTTTTTTAAGATTTATAATTTTTTTCGAATTTGTTAAGCATTCATTTTTCGACCCGAAATTCAATTTTTTAATTTTTGGTTGAAAAATGATCTTTTTCAGTTGAAAATTGGTCTTCTTGGTATAATTTAATCTTTTTGGTTAAAACTAAATCTTTTTTGTCTGAAGTTCAATTTTTTAATATAAATATTCATCACCTTACCTAAATATTTTATAGCCTTGGCTTACTATTCATCTGTTTGAACAGTAATTTTTTTAACTTAAAATTTAATTATCTAAGTTTTGTTTGTGAATTTATCTTCTTTTTTGGTACAAATTAGTTTTTGTTAGTATAAAAAGGTAACTATTCCAGTTAAAGATGCATTGTTTCTGTTGAAAAGTAATGTTTTTGGTTTAAAATTTAACTATTGCATTTGAAAATTTTTTTTTCTTTAATTAAACTATTTTAACTAATTTTTCTAACTGAAAGTTTAACTTTTCCATTTTTGTTCAAAATTTATATTTTTTAGTGAAAAATTCAAGTATATGGTTCAAAATTCAGTTAGCTTAAAATTTTCCGCTTTGTTGTCTTGAAGGTCTTAGTACGGCTTAAAATTAGTCTTTTTTGGTTAAAAATTTAAGTATTCTGTTGACCATTTGCTTATTTTTGAAAGAAAGTTCGAACTTTTAAATAAATAATTTGTCTTTTAATTTGAAAATTGCTCTATTGAAATCTCAGTTCAAAATTAGTCGTTTTTGGTTAAAATTGAAGTATTTTGTTGAACATTCCTCTATTTTGGACAGAAAGTTCGATCTTTTGAATTAAAAATTTGTCCCTTAATTAAAAAATCTCATTATCAAATTCTATGTCAAAAATTAGTCTTTTTTAGTTGAGAATAGAAGTATTTTTTAAAAAAGATTAGTTTTAAGCCCAGAATTCAATAACGAAATCTTTAGATTAAGAAGAGTGTTCAATAAAATACTTGCAAAAAAAAAAATAATTTTGAACTTAGAATTTTATAGTAGAATTTTAAAAATTAAACAACGAATTTTTTAATTTAAAAGACCTAGCTTTTTCTCAAAAACAGAAGAATGTTTAACAAAATACTTGAATTTTTAACAAAAAAAAGCATAATTTTAAACCCAGAATTTAATAGTAGTTTTAAAATTGAAAGAGAAATTTTTTATTCGAAAGATCGAACATTCTGTTAAAAATAGAAGATTCATAAAAAAAATGGTAGAATTTTCGTCCATAAAAAATAGTTTTTTTAGTAAAACACTTTAATTGTCCCTAAAAGTAAGAACAGATCATGAAAATTCTCGGTTTCCATAAAAATTCTAGAATATTTCTTGGTGTTCAAGATTCCAGGCTGCAATTTC
The DNA here is from genome assembly GCA_032357855.1 of Amphibolips quercusostensackenii. Taxonomy (NCBI): domain Eukaryota; kingdom Metazoa; phylum Arthropoda; class Insecta; order Hymenoptera; family Cynipidae; genus Amphibolips; species Amphibolips quercusostensackenii. Next base: position 541 of record JAUELO010443292.1, on the reverse strand, counting down.
CGGCAATTGTCCACTGGCTACTCTGCTTGAAAAATGTGCAGTTCTGGACTATTTCTGAATTGAAATATTTCTACTTTAAAGTCAAATGTTTAGGTTGCGATTATAATCTAACGATTTTTACATCGCACCTGCTGATAATTTTGTAAAATTAACCTAAAAACAATCATGGTCAAAGAATAGAGCTGAAGGGTAAACATAAACATAACCTTATAACTCCTTCAGGCATTTGCAGATTCGTGTATCTGGGATTAACTCCAATAAGTTATAAATAATAATCTTACCACAAGTGTAAAAAATGCATAAACAGATTTCTACGCCAAATACTTGACAGTTAAAAACACAAAACTTGGTTTATTTAATTTTTAAATTCCAGCTGTCAAAAATTGCATACTTTGCAATCAAATAGTTTTGCTCAACAGCTACCCCATCACCTTATCTGAACCTGCTCTGCAATTCTGCATGAGCCAAAGCTGATGTAAGATTGCGTACGTGCACTATACTTACGATATCCTCGCCATACACTTGCGAAGAGTTGAGAGTC
>JAUELO010443287.1:0-13982 GCA_032357855.1 Amphibolips quercusostensackenii | reverse complement strand
AAGACCCGGATTATCTAGCATGATTATAGATGGAAATAGTAATTTACGATTAAAATTTGTTTCAACAATTACTTTTGCTCAATATAACTGATGATTAAGTCACTTGAAGTAAAAAATACACAAATATTTGAAAATTAAAAAAAAATGCAACCTTCTACCATCATGAATAAAAAATATTATGGACAACAATAATAAATTGTTTAAAAAATTATTTTTGTTACTTTAAATTAATTATTATTTCACTCCAATTAAAAAGTGGAAAAAGTTTTAAAATTCAGAGAAAAACGGCATCTAGAATAAATATAGAAGAAGATGGCGATAAACAGTAATAATTTGCTAAAACAATTATTTTTGCTATATTGAATTAAATATTAACTCTCTTTGTGTGAAAAATAGACAGAAAGTATATATTTTTTTAAAAAAGCGCGAGTTTCTAAATCTATTCTAATATAAAATTAATAAAAACAATTCTAAATTGTTCAAACAATTCATGTCAACTTCTAATTATAAGTATAAAGTGGTAATTTATGCTCGATTTTATTTATAAGAAATAATTTGCATTTAAAAAAATGCAGAAAAAACACAATTAGGTTAAAAAAATCGCAATACCTACTTTTTTTCTAATGTGGTTTCTTCGGAACCCTATAAAACAGACTTATAGGGGTAGAATTTAAAAATTTTATTTAGTTTATTCTATTTATTAAAATTTTTTTTTAAATTTTAGAATTTTTTAAAAGTAATATTTCATTTGTTTTCCATGGCTTATCTTAAAGACAAGTGTGAAGTTTTAACTTGATTGAGCTAATATTGACGATTCTGAATAAAATTTACAAAAACGTATTTTTTTGTATGGGAAATACGTATTACGCTTCATGGAGCTTTCGCCACCGATGAATATTTTTTTTGTCAAAAAAAGTGGACTTATTTTTGTGTGGATTAAAAAAAAAAATTTCCTGTCAATGTACATAAAAATTCGAAAACAAAATTTCCTAATGCATTTTTATTCCACCCTAGTGCACAGTAGGGTGTTCCAAATTTATACTTGTGAAAATTCGACTTTCTATTTTTGATGATCGATCCCTCTACCATTTGTTTGTTTTCCGGGGAAAAAAATGCTCTTATTTTTCTTGTAAATTTTTGGAATTAACATGGGCTTTTAAATGGGAAAAGCTCGATTTAAAAAAAAAAAAATCGAAAAAATAAGTACTTTTTATTCACTCTTTGTAAATTAAAGTTCGATCACCTCTTAAGTTGATTTCGCCAACCTTCTTGTATTGTGCCCTAAAAATGCCCGAAGAAATGCAAGATTGCAGTTTTATGTAAAATTTATGCTAAAGACGGTATTTTTTTTCTCTAAATTAATTATATTCATTTAGTAAGTGACAAGTTTTAAAGTATTTTCTAACTGATTATGAATTTTTTGAGCAATTTTAATTGGCTTAAACAATTTTTTGCTTTGTTAACGTAAAAAGGTATTAAATTTTGGAGGAAATAATACAGTTGATAAGTAACAAGAACTATTTTTCTTGTTTAAGATATTAGGTGATTGTTTAAACAATTTTTATTTTGTGAATAGTTTTAATTCATTATTTTGTAAAATCAATGACACAATTAATAAATCTTGTGAGTATTCTATCTTGTAACGATATTTGACAATTATTTAAACAATTTTAATTTGGTTTAGCAATTATTTTCTGTATGATAAGTTACTACTTTCTGGGAATAATTATGCAGTTACTGTGTGCTGTGAGTGGTATTTCGTGTTAAAGACGATATAAAATTATTAAAACAGTTTTGATTTGTTTAAACAATGTTTTTTCTTTGTATTTCTTCAAAAGTTTCTATTTTATGAAATCAGTGGCGCAGTTGATGATTCTTCAAGGTATAATTTATTGTAAAAGACAATTTTGCAATTACATTAACAATAAATAAATAATTAAATACTTGCGTTTTTTCATAAAAAAAGGTAGAGAAAATTTTTTATTTCTTATTTTCTTACACTATGTCGCTTATTATTTAGTGTTTTTTTTATTTTAGAAACTATACCATAATTTTTCAAATAATCATAATTTTTGAAATGAGAATTTTTTTAACCTTTCTATGGATAGCAGCAAGTAATATTAATTGTTTAAAAAATTCCAAATTATTTAAAGGAAAAATCACTTTTATCATCCATCAACTGTGCCAATCATTTGAAAAAATAATAACTTTTATAAATTAAAGAATAAAAAAATTGTTTAGACATTAAAGTTGGTTAAAAAATTTCCAAATACCCAAGGGAATATTTCTTTTAATATTCATTAATTGTGACATTAACTTCATAATAAAAAAAATTATTTCATGCCTAGTAAGAAAAGAATTGCTCAAACAAATAAAGATTCTTCAAATAATTTACAAATATGTTAAGCTAGAAATATTACTCTTAAAATTCATTAACTATATCATTTATCCAAAAAATAATAAATTTTCACGATTTACAGGTGAAAAAAAAATTTTCAGCAAAAAATAATTGTTTAAAGTGTTATTAATTAGTTTGTAATACTTTTAAGCTTCTGAATTATCAAATGTTCATAGTTTATATTCACAAAATTCAAAAATACCCTATTTGTCATGATTTTTACATAAAACTGGTATTTTAAATTTTTTGGGCATTTTTCGGGCACAATACAAGGCAGTTGCAAGTTTTAAATTTAAAGCTTTTGGGTGGAAATTATTTCTTAAACATTCAGTAGAAGGTAATTGAACTGTAAATCACAAAAGGTTCCTAACAATTATTTATTTTTTTCAATTTTTTAAAAACCGAGCTTTTTCAATTTAAAACACATTTTGCAAAAAAAATTTTCTGTGTTATTAAAAGTATATTTTCACTATTCTTGTTTATATAATTTTCATTTCAACGTAAGTAGCGAAATAAGTGTCAATTTTTTAAATTTTATTTTTTATCTCCTAGACCATTTTTTATACTTTCTATCGCTAAGATCTAATGTGCAGAGGTACAAGAAAGGAAAAGAAAAAAATAACTGGTAAATGAATTAGTTATAAACAATTTTTTTTTAAATCAACATCAGGGATAATTTGTTTCTAATGAGTATTTCTTCCCTTAAATGGCTTGCTTTCATCGTAAAGATGATACCTCGCTGTTAAAATTTAGGATTGGATTTTGATAATTAATTCCGGAAACAAATTATATGAACAAACGCACATCGGAGACGTTTACAGGCAACAAGATATCGTTTTTTTATCTAGTGTTTTTGTTATTATATTACGAATTATGATTCTCAATTAAATGTTGCTATTTATTAATATTGGTTTATTATATAAGCAAACTATAATAAAAAACTCAAATTTTAGGTTTTTTTATTCGAAGTGTAATTTTTTTTTCTTGTTTCGTTGAAACTATATTTCTAATAATGTTTTTAAAAAAAACTTTTCTGCATGACTAACAGTCCATTTTGTAAACTTTACAAGAAAAAACTGCATAGAGTGTCAGTCATAAAGAAAACTTAATTTGAAATTTTTTAACTGACTTGCCTAATGGTGAGAAAATCAATGCTATCGAAATTTTTAAAGTGAACTCAAAATTTCAAATAACTATTTAGTTTTTGATTTTTTTTCTCATTTGTTTTTGATGATATATAAGTATAATTTTTTCAGATCTTTGTAAAAATGGAAAAAAATTTTTAAAACTTTCGATACGACAAATGTAAATTTTATTAAAAAGATCATTTTCAACCAAATAGTTTAATTCTCAACCAGAAAAGATGAACTCTAAACGTAAAATTAATATCTTGACAAAAAAAAATTTGAATTTTAATGCAACACAGCTGAACTTACCAATAGATACGATTTTTCAAAAAATAGATAAATCCTTAAAGAAAGAAGATTAATTTTTTACCATACATTTGTACTTTTAACAAAAAAAGATAAGGCTTCTACCAAAATAGATCAATTTTCAAACACCATTTAAAAGGTCTCAAATTATTTATCTTTTTTTTTAATTTTCCAAAATTGAGAAAACGGGCAAATCTTCAAAAATGTTAAAAATCCTTTACAATTTTTTCCGAATTTTTACAAATCTTTTACAATTTTTTATAATTTTTTTTATTTTTCTTTTAAATTGATTTTTCCAACTACAAAATCATTGAGAAATTTCCCCAGAAATTTTAAGTCAAGTTGTTTGTCTTCTTGTAACCCGTTCAAATATGGAATTCGTTTGGAGTTTCTAAAGACGATTTTCCAAATTGCAAAATGTTTTTGCCTCTATTAAAACTTGCAAATATTTCTGAATATCTTCCATATTGGTTCGTGTTTTTCTCTTTTTTATGATTCTGCAAAATTAGCAAAATTGCCTTAAAATCTTACTGATTCTTATTTAACAATTTGAAAAATCGATTTGAAATGTTTATAAGAAATTATTAAATATTCTCTTCAAAATGACTCCCCAACATAAAAAATGACACGCTTCTTATTATTTTAAAATAAATAGACAGTATAAGCTATTTGAGTTTGTTCCCAAATTTTCGAAAACTATTTTAAAGATAAGCAAGTTTTTACATGCTCTTGACAGCTTTCAAAATTTATAAAAGTTTTCTAAATTTGATGTTTAAAAAATTTAATGATCTATATTTGGTTTTCAATTTTTTTAAATATTTTCAAGCTCAAAATTATTCAAAAGATTTCTGGAAACTTCTAAATATTTCTTGAATTAACTCAAATTGTTTCTGATATTTTGTAAAACAATTAATCTTGCGAAATAAAAAATTTTTTTTTTTTTTTGAAAATTTTTATCTTTGATATTCTTTTTTTATATGTTAGGAAATTATTTATTAATAAAAGTTGTTTTTTTTAATTAAAAAAAATTTTTTCTTTCAATTTATATAATAGATTGAAAAAATATTAAAAATTATCAGGCGTGCAATCTAAAGTTTAAAATGCAGACTTTATATTTGAACAATTTGAATTAAACAATTTTACATTTGACTATGATAAATCAGTTAAGATTAATCCATGTACATATGTACTATTTATTGCAACCTGTCAAAGCTATAGTTCATAATTCGCATATGATTCATTCATTATATTGTTCTTTTTTATGTTGAATGTTTCTTCGTAGAGATTTTGTGTGGGTTCTAATTTTGGAAATCTAGAGAGTTGCAGAATATTTTTGGTATATGTATACATGTTTGACCTACATGAATGATGACTATTTAGAATTTTTAAACAGCAACGTATGTTCAAAAAATTATACATATAAAAAAATGCAATTTCTATTTTCTCTTCTCTGTTTACGAAATGAGGAGTAAGCACATATTTGCATTTTCAGATATGTTCGAAGATTAGCTTCTTCCTATTACAACGATTTCTGCATATCATTCACACAATGCGAGGTATCTTTGAACTATTCACTTTCGAAACTGAACTGTTCTCTCTACGCTTATTTACACTGTAACTGTATTTAACTGAAATTTAAAAAAATAAAATTCAGGATAAGCCAAAACTAAATTTTTTCAACGTTAAACGTTTGAACTTAACTAGAAAATGATTGGAAATTGGAACCAAATCAAGAATACAATAATTACATTTAGACAAGTAACTTTTGAATGTCTGAATCAAATTTGAAAAATAGTCAAAGTGGGCGCCGTGCGTCTATAATAAAAGGTTTCGAAAGCTATTAAGACGTTAATTAAGTCGTTCAAACCTCTTCCTCCCATACTTTCCCTTCCTCCTACTACTTCTCTCCCCACAGTTCAACCCACGCTTGTCCTCCGTGCCTCACCTTCTTTCTCATCTACTTCTTCCTCCAATGACTTCTCCTGCCCCCACACACATTATTTTCCATCAAGTCCCTAACACCTCACTTCCCTTAGTTCCCTTTTCCATATTATCCTAACTTCTTCTACTTACCCTTCTCTTTTGTTCCCTCAATATTCTTAATAATCATGATTTTCCGTCACTCACTTCCCCTCCCTGTCCCTACTACCCCTTTTCTTATTTACATCAAGCTTGGTTCGGCCTTCCTTTACTTCTTCCTTATCTACTTCTTTCTCCCATTACTTTTCCTGCTTCCACACATATTATTTCCTATGAATTTCGTTACACCCTACCTCCTTAGTTCCCTAACCTCCATTATTCCTCCTTCTGCTACTTACCCTTTTTCATTTCTCATGCTCCCCAACTTTTCTTCTCCCTACTTTTCTAACTCCTCCCACTTCATCTCTTCTCACTTTCCCGTCCCTTATTTCTTTTCGCTTTTCTTGCAAACCGCTTCCCATCACTTCCCCTACCTACATTTTCACAACTTCTAATACTTGTTTTCCCTCCTGTCCCCCTAATATTCTTGATATTCTAATTTCCAGCTACTCACTTCCCCTTCCTGTGCCTAGTTCCCCTCTCCTAATTTATTTTGACCTTCGCTAGTCCTCCCTTTCCTAACTTCTTGCTAAACTATTCCTTCTTACTATTATTTACATAACTTCAACACACATATTATTTGCTATCACTTCACTTACACCTTACTTCTCACAGTTCCTCTACCCTTATTATTCATGCTTCTGATACTTACTGTCCCTTATTTTCTATTACTTTTTAACTTTTTCTCTCCTTAGTTTCCTAACTTCCTCATCCCTGATTTTCATTCGCTTCTCTTCCAAACCACTTCCTATCAATTACTCTACTTATACTTTCTCAACTTCTTCTACTCATCACTCCGTATTGTCCCCTCAGTATCCCTAATACTTGTAACTCACCGTCACTCTCTTCCTTTCGCTGTTCTTCTCCCTACTTTCCTCTACTTTCGCTATCTCTTTTCCCCTTATTTACTTCAATCTTCTATTGTCCTTCTTTTCCCCCCTTTTCTCCTTTCCACTTCTTTTTCCCATTACCTCTCCTGTTTCAACTAACATGATTTTTCATCACTTTCCTCACACCTCACTTTCCTTAGTTTTCCTCTCCGCATTATCTTTACTTCTGCCACTGACCTTCCTTTATTTTCTATTACCTCCCAACATTTCCTCTTCTTAGTCTTCTAACTTCCTCTCCTTCATTTTCCTTCACTTCCCTATTTACTTTCCCATCACTGATATCTATTTGCTTTCCCTGCAAACCACTTTCTTTCACTTACTCTACCTATATTTTCCTAACTTCTTCTGCTTGCTCCGCCTGACCCCTCAATATACCTGATACTCCAAATTTCCTGACACTTACATCCCCTCCCCTTGTGCTACCCTTCCTGTCCCTACTTCCCGTTACTTCTACTACTTATCGTCTCCTCATTCACCCTACTTCTCTAGCCTTTATATAGCCTTACTTTCACCACTTGGCCTTCCCTTATTTCTCTCACTCTCCCTTTGCTCATTACCCTTCTTTTCTACCCCTCATTTCCCTTCACTTTTCCGCCCGCATTTCCCATTACTTCTCTCCTCATTTTCCTTACTTCTTTTTTCTTATTTCCCCTCACTTCCACTCTTTCACTATAATTTACTCTGCATCATATCCCTCTATTACCCTACTTTCTAATCGCTCATTACCCCTCCATTACCCCACAATAATATTTTTCCCTTTTCCTGCTTAGAAAAAAGTACGATTTCCAAATTCTTTTTCTTCTTTCATTCCATTGTTATTTATATGTTTTTTGATCACCAAAAAATGTATTTTCTTACAAAATTTTAGTAATTAATTTCAATATGATGGAATTTTATAGTGAGTTAAGATCAAAATTCTAATCTAATTCTAAGATTCTCTAAAAACTCATTAACGTAAAATTATTTGGAACTTTAATTTTTCAACCTCACTTTGAAATTGCTTTTTGCAATTTTTGACTCGCTGTACCAATAATACTTAAAAATGTATTGTTTAAGTTCATACAATAATTTAAAAAACTGAAAATGTTAAAAGAAATTCTTTGATACAAGCATTTTATCATTTTATTTAAAAAAATCAATATTAATATATAAATTAAACAATGTTGGTAATTATCTAAATTTGGCAATTTTATTATCAGGTAATTTTCAAATTCGGGATTTCATAATTAAGGCAATTTCATTATTGTGGAATTTTCTAATTCCAAAATTTTACAGTATCAGAGATTTTTATTGATCTTTCCATAACAGGTATCAAAATTTTTTCTATTTCGGCAATTCCATTTCCAGAATTATATAAAATCAGAAATTTTTTAATTTGCTAATATTATACACTTTTAGGAATCTTATCATTCTGTAATTTTTCAAATCAGAAATTTTAAATAATTGCCAATTTTATATTTCCAGAAACTTTATGTTCCGCATAAAACGTTTTTCGTTAATTTGGGAGAGGCAGGTAATTTATTTTTCCGGATATTTAAGTTATTCCAAATTGTCGGCATTTTTAGTCATCCCGAGGAAAATTTCCGAATTATAAAAAACCGATTATCAAGAAATTGTTTTAGGCAGCAATCAATAATAAAATTTCCGGTGTGTTAAATAATATGTTCATTAAATAAAAGTACTTTCTTTATTATTCAACAATTTTGTAATTTTTTGGACATAGAAATTTCCTTATGTCAGCAATTTTACAGTGTCGGATATATTATAATGTCAGCAATTTTACATCCTATATGAAAATTTTTAATTCAAATAATTTGTAATTTTTTTCAGAAATCAAGAATAATAAAATTTGAGGTACTGTATTTAATTTGGTTTTATATAATTGCCAACAAAGAAAACATTCCTAATTAAAAATTCTCTATTTATAAAATTCCTAAATCTCAACAATTAAATAAATTGGTAATAAGGAAATAATTAAGAACAATAAGATGACGGAAAAATGAAGAAATATGAAATTTTGGAAAATTAAAATATTTGAAATAAAAAACTCACGAAATGAAAAATTTTCTGAAATATAAAAATCGCGATTTCAAAAATTTCGCAATAGCACAATTACACAACAATTTATAATTTTACCGAACTCGTAAATTTCTGAATAATTGAAGCCCTGATAGAAAATTGACAATTAAAAAATTTCTAAATTTAGATAATAAAAAAAATCGTTTCTTAAATAAATGTTACTTATTTATTAGCAACACAATAATCACATGTTTTGATCAGAGAAAGTTTTTTGAAAATGCCTGATTTATTTTATTAATTAATTCAATTTATTATTATTATTTCTTATTTATTATGTTAATTACTTATTTTTTTAATTGCTCATATTCGAAAGTATCAGATATTTTATAATGTCGGAAATTTTATCACGGGGATTTTCTATTATCGCGAATTTTAAAATTTGTTAATATCATATACATTTTTGGAAATCTTATTAATTTTGAATTTTCAAACATTTTCTAATTAACAAAAAAATTTCCCTGAAACTAGGACCTTTGGAATTTTAATGTGCTTTCAAACTAGAGATGCCTGAATTTAAATCGTATCTTACTTCTGAAGTACTGGCATTTGCAATTCAAATTTCACGTCATTTAAGTTTAAACTTTTCAAGAAATTTCAGCACTCAATTTCCGGTTTAGATTAGAATTAAGAATCTATCGAATTTTATAGCACTGTAGTTTTTGAGTAATTTCCACAACATATTTTTTATATGAAAAATTGTTTAAGAAATTATGCGAAATTGTACTACTGTGGTATAAACCCGAGCCAATTTTTTAATTGAAATACCTTTTTTTAATCGATTGAATTTCATGTTTGTTTTTTAGATTTAAATGAATAAAACTAAAAAAAATATTTTCCTATGGGTTGTAAAATTATGGAAATTTTTTTATACCTATTGTTCTTGCTAGTAAACAGTGATAAGAAATATAAATAAATTAAAATATGCTTCACTTTTTTTAGGAAAAAAAATGTTTTATTTAGAGCGTTAAAAAATTTTAAAACGTAAAATTAACGATTTTGAAGCGCTTTCAACATCAGGAAAATTTTTTTGTTCATGACTGAAAAAGAATATCATCCTTCTCTAATTGAATTTAATTTTTTTGGCATTCAATTTTTTATAACTGTCTACCAGAAAAAAACCTCTTCATATAAAAAATTCTCGAACATTTTTAAACTAATAGAATTTTTTTTTATTTGCTTTTCCTAGTCAAAAAAACAAACATAATATTTTTTTTTCTCTTAAAAGTGAGAAAACCTCGATCGGAATATGTTAGCCCTCAAAAATTTACAATTAATGATATTTTAACATTGCTCACTATTAGGGAATTCCAAAGAGATAATAATTTGTACATTTAGTTTTTATTTTTTTATTTCTGAAAAAAATCTATAAACTATTTGATAATATACAGTTTTGTACAAAAATTTTATTTGATATTTTTAAATAAAAAATGAACAAAGTTACGTTTTTCAGAAATTTTATACTGACTAATTAATCAAAAAATTGATTTTATGATTGATGAATGCGATTCACAACTTCATTTGACAATGAAAATCCATTCCTGAACCACCATGTGGACGAATAAATAATTTAATGAAGAATCATATTTCACAGGCGATGTAAACATGATTATACTGAAATCAAAATTATACGTATTTTGTCACAAGCTGTTTTAAGAGCCCCAAAAACATATTTCAGTGGCACACTAAAAGTACTTTTAATTCTGGTTATAAAACAGTTTTGGAATAAAATGTGCTTATTACCGTGCGTTAATTACTGATATAAAAAATGTTAATTAAATTTTCTGTTTACTCTCGCAACATATTTACAATTTATAGCATGACTGAAATTATTTCCGAGCTTGTAATAATAATCAGAATACACAATCGAATCTGATATGAGATTAAAAGTTATGAAGATGCAACATAAATCTCTACGAGTTAACTATTTTATAATGCATAGAATATTTCTTAACATATTTGAAAGGAGTATTATTAAGGATGTACTTTGCAAGCAAGATTCATAAATCTTGGTGTCACTAATCATTCTACAAAAACAGACGTGAACATATGTACAAAATACAACATAGTGACTCAAGAATTGAACCCTGCTAATTATGATGAAACTATAATGTCTCAGTTTCTTTGTATGTGTAGCTCATCATTTGCGTCTTTACTAATTTCTTTAAAGATTAAATGTCAAATTCGAAATCTATGTGATGAAAAAAATCTTTTAAAAAATTTATGATCTGATGCTTTTTCTTAGCTTATGCCCCTTGCTTGCTTTCCTCTCTCCCAGCCTCATCATTTATCTTGCCCCTTGCTAACTTTCATTCAAGATCCACCTTATTCTGACATTGACATTTTCACTACTACTTTTTCTACCCAGTACATTTCTCTGAAAAATGCCTACAGGATTCTAGCTCGTGAGCATAGACTCTTCATCTTCTATCCTCTTTATACATTCAGTACACTTCTTCATGCATTCTTCTATCCTAAATTTTATAAGTTTGTTTAATTTAATTTTTCTTACTTTTCTTCAAGTGTTCTAGTTCACCTTTAGCCTCCACTTCCCTATAGCGTCTGCTATACCTTGATTCCACGATTTTTCTTCATCTCTTATCCGCCTTCTTAACTATACGTTCTTTTGCTAATTATTCCTATACACTGACATCCTTGCTTTTATCATATTCTCTCATCCGCTGTTTATATTCTACCATGTACTTCTTTCCTTGTTACATCTCGTCTCTTTGTTAACTATTTCCCACAGACAAGCTTGTGATATCCTGGTTCCCTCCACCCTTTTCAGGTTCTCCGAAAACTTGCATGCTTTCTTTCTATCTTTTTTTCTATCTATCTATCCTTTAAACTTTCTACTCTCTTGCGCTCCTTTCATCTATGTATGCCTACTCCGTTACATGGAGTACTGACACCAGGCATTTTCCAATTGTCCTTAAACATTCTTTTCTCTAAACCCCACACCTGTCTCATCCTTTTCCTCGCACATGTTACTCTTCTCCTCACTTGTAGCTCTACTCCTCTTTTCGCGCCAAACTAGAAAGCTTAATAACTGAATTTGTTCACCTGTTCCACCATCTCATCACACATCTTCCATTCACGTTCTACTTTTGTCCTTCTTCTCCCAAGACACATCATCTTCGTCTTATTCTCATTTACTGTTAAGTATCTCATTCACACATACTCCTCGAACACTCTCATTGTTAAAATCATCCCCTTCTCGTCATCCGCTAGTAAGACTACATTGCACGCATACGTTAAGAAGTACATCTTGCTCTTTTCTAGTAAAGTTTTACCGTTTTCTTTTTTCTTCCGTTTCTTTTATAAATTTGCCATCAGGAGACTAGGCAATAGTCGACTTAACGGGAATTTTTGCCAGAGTCCCCTCCTTCCCCACAACACCTTTCCCTTTTTTCTCTATCATCCTTAATAATCTTTTCAAAAATCTCCTTTATCCTCTTGACCGAATTTTTACTTATTCCTATCTTTTTTATAACCTGCGCTGATACCTTCCTGTTCACCAAGTATGCTGCTTAAAAATAAAGAAATAAGGCCACTAATTTATCTTTTTTTTCATAAGTTCCTATGCACCGCATATTTGTGTACGTAGAAGTTGTCTGTCGCTCCCATCCCTTTTCGAAAGCCTGTTTGGTTATGTGAAATGATGCCCTTCTCCTCTACCTTTTTTTATCTCTTTCTGAGTATCTCCGCATATATTTTGTAGTTGTAAGTGTGATCCATTTATACTCCGTCACTTTCTTTCCCTCGCCTTTCGTAATTAACGGTACCACCAAACTTGTTCTTTATTCCTTAGACCACCTTCCTTCTCTCCAAACCTTGTTACAAATTCTTTACATTTCCTCTCTCATCCCTTTCTTTTTGAATTTCATAGCCTCGTTTTTTATATCTTTTCTTATCGCTTTGTCTGTTTTAAACCTCGCTATCGCTTTATTCACTTCCTCCCTTCTATTTCCGTTATGTCTTTTTTCTTCCTCTTCTATCACTTTTTTCTATTCACCTACTACTCTAATTTTTACTTCTCGCAACAATCGCTCAAAGAAATAGGTCCACTTACCCATCTTGATTTCTTCGTTAATGCACATCCTTCCTTATCTTTCCCTATTAATGACAACCCATTCCCTCCCTTTAGTTATTACTTCTTTACCTCTTTCTTATACCTTCTCTTCTCCAATTGCGTTTTGTCCTTCAACAATCTTTTGTGTTCTCCCTTTCTCCTACTATATTCCTGTTTCCTTATCTTAACTATTCTCCACTTTTTCACGCATTCCTTTATTCTATTGATTTTTTACTATGTAAATCTGATAGGTCTATATTGAATTTACTGTAACACTTTTCCTCAAGTGTGATAACGTTGAATTAAAAAAAACGTTGACACGTTTTTAAATTCTGGAAAAATTGTGAAACTCAAAAAATGTTTAAAAGAAATTTCTAATGCGCTCTACTTCATGCAATCGCAAGTCTGCTTGATAGCAAATCTAATCGTGTCAACAAGTTATAAAATTTAATTTTTGGCATGAAAACCCTATATAGAACATAAAAAAATTGATCATATTATACACTAAAAAAACCTATTTATTTAAGATTACTTTTTTCAATTATATTTTTTATTTGAAAACGTGTGAAGAAAAAAATTTATCAGATTAGTTCCCTACTTATTCTTTTGAGCTATATGGGAGACCGGGGCTAAGCGCGCACAATTTCTGCATCGTCAATTCTTAATAACAAAATAAAGTTATAAAAAAAACACTAATTCTTCTCTAAGGAGTAGTATTTAAACTACAATTTTGTATGCAGGTGCGATTGTCTATACGTTAAAGTTCAGTTAATATTTGATAACATTGACGCTTACTCCAAACACGTACAAAGCAGGTATGAGGCTAAGCGCGTACTCTCTCATTTTCAGGCTTGGTTCCTAAGCGCGCACGTTTAGATTTCTAAAACAATTTTTTTTAATTTAATAAAAACATTAAATTTTTCATTAGAGGTATACTTTTATTATTACTTTTAAAGATGCAAACTTCTTCATCACGATCAGAGCTTTTTTTATTCTCTTCGCCACAAGGCGCATTTGTGTAACTTTTTTCGGCA
>JAUELO010443281.1:0-13982 GCA_032357855.1 Amphibolips quercusostensackenii | reverse complement strand
TCCTAAAATATTCTGTATCCCCTGAACTTCTGAATAACTTTGAATTCGTCAAATTTCTTAACTTTGTAAAACGCCCTAATAGCCCTTAAATTCTCTAAATTAAAAGAAATACTCGTATTTTATGAAATTCTGGAAGTCTCTGAATTCTTTTAATTCGAAATTCTCAGAATTTCTTGAATATTTGAAATTTCTTAAATTCTCGGAATGCGTGAAAAGCTCTGAATTTCTTAGCTTCTCTGAACTCCTTCAATTCTCCGAATTCGTTAATTTGTCTGAATTTTTTTAAATCCGCTGAATACCTTAAATTCTATAAATTCCTTAAATTCTTTGAATTTCTTTAATTCTTTTAATTATGTTAATTCTCTAAACTCCTTGAATTCTTTGAATTTTTTTAATTTTCTTCATTTCTTGAATTCTATGAATATATTAGGTTTTCTAAATTCTCTAATTTTTCTCAACTCTTTGAATCCTCGAAATTTTTTAAGAACTCAATAATATCTAGAATTGCTTGAAGTCTTTGAATGCTCTGATTTCTTTTAAGTCGCTAATTTCTCTGAATTCTATGAATACTATGCATTTGTTGAATATCCTTTATTCCTAGAATTTACTGAATTCGTAAGAATCTCTGAATTCCTTCGATTTGTTAAGCTCTTTGATTTCTCTAATAACCTGAAATCCCTAATTACTCTGATTTTCTTGAATTCTCTCAATCCTAGTAATCTATGAATTTTCAGAATTCATTAGAAATTCTGAATTCCTAGAATTCATTAGATATTCTAAATTCGTGAAATTGCTTAAATTCTCTAAGTCCCTGGAATTCCTAACTTATTCTTAATTCTCCTAATTCTCTCAGTTTTTTAAATGCTCTAAAATTCTCATTATTTTTTCTGTAACCCTTGAATATTCTTAATTGCTAAAATTTTTAAAATTATACAAATCCTTAAAATTCCTTCACATCTTCTGGATTCTCTGAATTTCATGATTTCTCTAAATTCTCTGAATTCCTTGTAGTTTCTGAATTTTAGAACCAATGGATTTCTGAAATTCCTAAATTCTGAATAAGAGAACTCTATAAATTTCCACAATTTATTAGATATTCTGAATTTCTAAAATTCATTAAATTCTCTCAATCCCCTGAATTCGCTAGATATTACGAATTCCCTTGATTTCTTAAATTTTCCGAATGCTTTAAAATTTTATAAATTCTCTGTAATCCTTCAATATCCCAAATACCTGGAATATTCTAAATTTCTAAAATTCTTTAAATTCTCCTTATTTTCTAAATTCCTTTAAATTTTCTAAATTCTCTGATTTCTCAAAATTTCCTAAGTAACCTGATCCTAAATTTCTTGAATTTTTTCATTTCTTGAACTCTTTAAATTTCCAGAATTCATTAGATATTTTGTTTTTTCATAATTCCTTAAATTCTCAAAATCCCCTAAATACCTTGAGTAGTCTTAATTCTCTCAATTCCTTTAATTTGTAAAATGTTCTCAAATTCTCTGAATTCCCTGTAATCTCTAAATATTCCGAATTCCTCAAATATTTTGAATTCCTGAAATTTCAAATTCTTTCAAATAAGCTGAATTCTTCAACTCTACTTAATGCTTTCAAAACTTCTTAGTTCTCTGAATTTGCTGATTTCTCTGAATTCTTTATATTCACTGATTTCTCGAAATTTTCTGAGTTCTCTGATTTCCCTAAATTCTCTGAATTCGTAAATATCTCTGAATTCCTTAATTTTCTTAGGTCTTGGATTTGCCCTTATTCCCTAAAAACCTTGATTATTCTGAATTCCTTGGATCCTTTATATTTCCAGAACACTCTGAGTTCCCGAACCCGCAATTCCTAAGATTAATTACATTTTCTTAATTCCTGGAATTCCTAAAATTCTCTTAATCCCGAAAATTCCTTAAATATTCCTAATTTTTCAAATTTCTCAAACTTCATAAATGCTCTCAAATTTTCTAAATTCTCTGATTTCCTTAAATATTCTAAATTCCTTGAGTATTCAGAATTCGCTAAAATACTGCAATATTCTGAATTCCCTGTAATTCTTGAATATCCGGAATTCCTTAAATATTTAAAATTCCGGAAATTCTGAATTTTTCTACATCTTCTAAATTATCTTAATTCCTTATATTCACTAATTTCGCTAAATTCTCTGAGTCTTTTGATTTCCCTGAATTCTCTGAATTCGTGAATATCTCTGAATTCCTTAATTTTCTTAGGTCTTGGATTTTCCTTAATTCCCTAAAAACCTTGATTATTCTAAATCCCTTGGATCCTTTATATTACCAGAACTCTCAGATTTCGCAGAACCCGGAAAACCCAAAATTTATTACATATTCTTAATCTCTGAAATTCCTCAAATTCTCTAAATCCCGAAAATCCCTTAAATATTATAAATGTTTCAAATTTCTCAAATTTCCTAAATGCTCTTAAAGTCTCTAAATTCTTTGAAATCCTTAAATATTCTGAATTTCTTGAGTATTCAGAATTCGATGAAATACTGTAATATTCTGGATTCCCTGTAATCCTTGAATATCCTAAATTCCTTACATATTCAAAATTCCTGAAATTCTTTGACTTCAAAAAATTACTTCAATTTTTTCGAATCTTCTGTATTATTTGAATTACCTCATATCTCTAAATTCTCTCATTCTGAATTTTAGAACTCTGAATTTCCAGAATTTATTAAATATTTTGATTTCTTGAAATTCCTTAAATTCTCAAAATCCCCTGAATTCCTATAGTAGTCTGACATTTCTTAATTCCTTTCATTTTTAAATGCTCTTGAATTCTCTGAATTCCCTGTAATTCTTAAATATCCCGAATTCCTTAAATATTTAAAATTCATGAAATTATAAATTTTTTCCAATCTTCTGAATTCTTTAACTTTTCAAATGCTTTTGAGACTTCTAAATGCTATTAATTTCCTAATTCCTCTAAATTCTTCATATTTACTGATTTCTCTCAATTTTCTGAGTCTTCAGATATCCCCGAATTCTCTAAATTCGTAAATATCTCTGAATCCCTTAATTTTCTTAGGTCTTAGATTTACCTTAATTCCCTAAAAACCTTGAATATTTTAAATTTTACGGATCCTCTGAATTTCCATAACTTTGTAACTTCCTAGGACCTGTAAATCCCAAAATTCATTACATATTCTTGATTCCTGAAATTTCTTGAATTATCTTAATTCCGAAAATTCTTCATGTATTTAAAATTTTTCAAATTACTTAAATTTCCTAAATGCTCTCAAATTCTTATTATTTTCTGTAACCCTTAAATATTCTTAATTCCTGAAATTCTTTAAATTATACAAATCCCCTGAATTCCTTCACATCTTCTGGGTTCTCTGAATTCCCTGATTTCTCTAAATTCTATGAATTTCTTGTATTTTTTGAATCCCAGAACCTATGGATTCCTGAAATTCTTAAATTCTAAATAATAGAACTCTATAAATTCCCACAAGTCATTAGATATTCTGAATTTCTAAAGTTTATTGGATTCTCCAAATCCATTGAAATCGTCAAATATTACGAATTCTCTTAATTTCTTAAATTTTCCCAATGCTCTAAGATTTTATAAATTCTCTGTAATCCTCAAATATCCTTAATTTCTGGTATATTCTAAATTTCTAAAATTCTTTAAATTCTCCAAACCACCGTAAGTCCTTCAAATCTTCTGAATTTTCTGCATTCCCTGATTTCTCTGAATTTTCTGATTTCTCTGTATTTTCTAAATAACCTGATCCTGAATTTCTTGCATTCTCTAAATCCCAGAACTCTTTAAATTTCTAGAACTTATTAGATATTCTGATTTCCTAAAATTCCTAAAATTTTCGAAATCATCTGCATTCCCTGAGTAGGCTTAATTCTCTCAATTCCTTCAATTTTCCGAATCCTTTTTAAATTCTATGCATTTCTTGTAAACCTTAAATATCGCAAATTCCTTGAATATTTTAAATTCCTTAAATTCTGAATTTTTTCAAATCTTCTGAATTCTTCAAATCCCTTTAATGCTTTTAAAACTTCTGAATTCTCTGAATTTTTTGACTTCTCTGAATTCTCTATATTCACTGATTTCTTTGAATCTGCTGAGTTCTCTGAGTTTCCCGAATTCTTTAAATTCGTGAATATCTCTAAATTCCTTAATTTTCTTAGGTCTTTGATTTTCCTAAATTCCCTGAAAACCTTGCTTATTCTGAATTTCTTGGATTCTCTATATTTCCAGGACTCTCTGAGTTTTCAGAACCTGGAAATCCCAAAATTCATTGCATATTCTCAATTCCTGAAATTCCTTGAATTCTCTTAATCCCGAGAATCCTTTAAATATTCTAGATTTCCAAATTTCTCAAATTTTCTAAATGCTCTTGAATTCTGTAAATTCTCTGAAATCCTCGAATATCCTGAATTCCTCAAGTATTTAGCATTCGCTAAGATACTGTGATATCCTGAATTCCCTGTAATCTTTGAATATCCCGAATTCCTTTAATATTCTAAATTCCTCACATTCTTTGACTTTTCAAAATTACTTCAGTTGCTTCGAATCTTCTGTATTATATGAATTTCCTGATATCACTGAATTCTCTGATGCGGAATTTTAGAACTCTCTGAATTTCTAGAATTCATGAAATATTTTGATTTCTTCAAATTCCTTGAATTCTCAAAATCTCCTGAATTCCTCAAGTATTCTGAATTCTCTAAATTCCTTTAATTTGTTAAAATAATCTCAAATTCTCTGAATTCCTTGTAATTCTTGAATATCCCGAATTCCTTGAATATTTAAAATTCCTGAAATTCTGAATTCTTCCTAATCTTCTGAATTCTTTCACTCTTCTTAATGCTTTCGAAACTTCTGAATTCTCTGAATTTCCTAATTTCTCTGAATTCCTTATATTCACTGATTTCTCTGGATTTTCTGAGTTTTCAGATTTCCCCGAATTCTTTAAGTTCGTGAATATCTCTCAATTTTTTAATTTTCTTAGGTCTTGGATTTTCCTAAATTTTCTAAAAACCTTAAATATTCCGAATTCTTTGTATCCTCTAAATTCCCAGAACTCTCTGAGTTCCCAGAACCCTAAAATCCTAAAATTTATTACTTATTTTCAATTCCTGAAATTCCTTGAATTTCCTTAATCCCGAAAATTCCTTAAATATTCTAAATTTTTTAAATTCTTAAATTTCCTTAATGCTCTCAAATTCTCTGAATACTCTAAAATCCTTTTATTTTCTGAATTCCTTGATTATTCAGAATTGGCTGAAATACTGTAATATTCTGAATTTCCTGTAATCCTTGAATATCCTGAATTTTTTCGATATTCTAAATTCCTAAAATTCTTTGACGTTTTAAAATTACTTGAATTCCTTTAAATCTTTTGTATAACGTGGATTTACTGATAATGCTGAATTCTCTAAATTCTCTGATTTTGAATACCTCGGATTCTCTGAATACCAGAACTTTCTGAATTCTTAGAATTCATTAGATATTCTGAATTTCTGAAAAACATTGAATTCTTTACATCCCCTTAATTTAATAAAAACTCTGAATCCTCTTAATTCCTGAAATTTATCGAATATTCTTAATTCTTAAAATTCGTTGAATCCCCTGAATCCTCTGAATTCCTGCAAATTTTCTGGATTCTCTGAATATCCCGATCTCTTTAAATTTTCTGAATTTCATGAATTCGAATTCCTTGAGTTTTCTGAATCACAGAACTCTCTGAATTGCCAGGATTCGCTAGATAGTATGAATTCCTGAAATTCTTTAAATTCTTTAAATCCCTTGAATTTCCTAAATAGTCTTAATTCTCTTCATTTCTTGAATTTCCAAAATGCTCTCAAATTCTCTGAACTTCCTGTAATCCTCGAATATCCTGAATTCCTTAAATATTTTAAATACCTGAAATTCTGAGTTCTCTTAAATCTTTTGAAATATCCAAATCCTTTGAATTGTTTCAGAATTTCTGAATTCTCCGAATTCTCTAAATTTTTCTGAATTCTCTGTATTCACTGATTTCTCTGAGTTCTTAAAGTTCTATAATTCACCTAAATTCTCTAAATTTCAGGAATATTCTTAAATCCTTAAATATTCTAAACTTCTGAAATTATGAATTCTTTAAAATATTCTAAATACACAAAATACCCTAAATTCTTTTCAAACTTTAGAATTCTCTGAATTCCCACATTTTTTGAATTCTATGTATTTACTGATTTCTTTGAATTCTCTAAGTTCTCTGACTTATCTTAATTCTCTAAATTCTATAAATACCCTGAATCTCTCGAATATTCTGAATTCTTTGTATTCTCTAAATTTATAAAAATATCGAAATGCCCAAATTTTTCTAAAGTCTTTTATTTCTCTAAATTTTCTGACATTCTTGAATATTCTTAATTCCTTGAATTCTCTAAATTCCCAGAATTCATTAGATATTCCGAGTTCCTAAAATTCTTTGAATTCTCTAAGTCCCTTGAATACCCGAAGTATTTTGAGTTCACTAAACTCCCTAAATTTTCTAAATGCTCTCAAATTATCTAAATTCGCTGTCATCCTTGAATATCCTGAATTCCTTGAATGCTCAGAATTCTCTGAAATCCTGTTTAATCCTGTTGACCATGAATTTCTCAAATATTCTAAATCCCTAAAATTCTTTAAACTCTCCAAATCCCGTGAATTTCTTCAAATCTTCTGAATTCTATAAATTCGCTGATTTCTCTGAATTCTATGAATTTTTTGAATTCTACAAAAATCCGGAATTTGACGAATATTCTGCATTACTTTTGTTCTCTGCATGAGTGCAAATATCTGAATTTCTTAAATTCCCTCAGGTCTTTCATTTCTCGAAATTCTCTAAAATGCTTTAATATTTTTAATTTCTGAAATTCTCTGAATTTAAGAATTTTCTGACACAGTTAACATGGTTTGACTCACATGCCATTTGGATAAATTCAGATATATCTGGGAATTCAGAGGAATTCAGTTGATTACATTTTTTTTTGTCAAAGTATAATCACTTTAGTTAAAAATTCATCTCTTTGTTAGAAAAATCATTTTTTTAAAATAATTTTCCACACTAAGAATTGAACTATTCCATTTTGGGTAAAAAATTTATCCTTTTAAAGAACAATTCTATCAGGTTTCAGTTTAAAATTCATGTATTTTGTTGTCAGTTTGTTTTTTAAGTGGAAAGAAATTTTTTGATCCAAATTTAACTATTCTATTTTTGATTCAAAATTGACTCTTTTTTAGTTGACAATTTAATTATTTTGCAGAAAATTCATTAATTTCATTAAACATTCGTTGGAAATTCGTCTTTTTTGTCAAAAATTTATTTTTTTGGTTGAAAATTTATATTTATAGTTAAAAATATAAGTGTTGAAATTTACACAATTGAATTTTTGAAAGACGATTTCTCCACAAAATTCAGCAGTCAAATAATCGATAGAAAAATTTCCAAAAATTCAACTATTAAAAATTCAACAGTAAAATTTTAAACGGAAAAAAATGTCTACAAAATTAAGCAATTGAATTTTTTGCAGCTGAATTTTCTGAAATATTCTACTGATTAATTTTCAACTGAATTACGCATTAAAAATCTTAAATAATTCAAGTTTTAAAATTAAAAGTCGATACTATCTAAATTTAAAATTTTTGGAATTAAAAAAATTTTTATTGGAAGTGCTGAAAATGGTCAAATATCACAATTATGACGTTTAAAATTCAAAATTTACCTCTTTTGATTATTAAAAATTAAGAATTGAAAATAAGCTGAAAATTTTCAAAAAAGCAAGAATAACTGAATATATTTAAGTAGAATTTCAAATTTACCAAGCCCCTTTACAAACCATTCTGCAAAAAAAATATTCCATGAAAATAACAGCATGCAAGAACTAGGTATTTAGAATAGAAACTATTTGAAATTAAAGTATATTTAACTTATCCAATGAATTAAAATAAATAAATAAATTTGATGTTTAATTTTCTTTACACAAAATTTCATCAATTTCCAACTTTCTGATGAAACAGTTTACTGAATGAGTTCTGTAAATTGAGTCTCTCGCTTAAACCTAAAATTTGTAAGCGCTCGTTTTTATAACATTTTCAAAGTTAAAAAATGCTTAAAATTGTTATTAATTTATTTACCATTCAATAGGTGAGTTTATACTTTTAGAAACAAAAAACAACCTTATACCTAGCGGATCGATAACGTTAATGCAAAAACAAAGTTTTTTTCAAATATATTTTAAACAATTGTAGTGATATTTGTAGTTAAAAGAATAATTTTTTAAATAAAAATAAAGAAATTTTTAAAAAATAATTAAATTTCACACCGAAGAGATGAATCCTTGATACAAAATAAATTCTTAGGAAAAAGTGTCATAGCAGATATTCCCACAAAAAATATGTTAATTTTCACTCAAGAACAGTCGAATCAAAAATAAATTTAAAAAAATATGTATTTTAAACCGTAACCGAAACAGGATTATTTTCAAACTAAAAGAAAAAATTTTCCACAAAAGTGTTGAGTATTCAAACAAGGAAGATTTTGTAGTCAATACAAAAAAAAATATCATCCAAAATGTTAAATTTTTAACACAAAAAGACGAATTTTTAATAAAAAAAAGTTTAACTCACAACCAAAAAATATGCATTTTCTAACAAAATAATTTTATTTTTAACCTGAAAAAAGACATGTTTGTGACAAAACAAGTAAATTTTCAACTAAAAAATATCGATTTTCTGGCAGAAATGAATAACTACATTTTTATTCAACAAATGACATTTTGAAAAAAGAAACGAATTTTCCAAAAAATAGTTCAATTTTTATTTAAATAAATAAATTTTTGAATGAAAATAGTAATCTCTAAGCAAAAAAATTGATTCTGAACCAAAAAGTTAAATTTTTAACCAAAAAGATAAATTTCCTATTAAGAAGATTAATTTCTGACAAAATATTCGAATAAAAAAAATGCTTTTTAGCTAAAATGATGTATTGTCTAGGTTTAACTGTCCTTAACTTGAAATTGTGCAATTCAGAATAATTTTAGTTAAAACATAAACAAATTGTTAAGATTTGAGTTGCATAATTGTTAACAATTCAAATTTTAACAAAATAACATTTAATTTTTTAATTAAAAATGGTGATAGTTTGAATAATTTCTACTTACAATTTTTTCTCCCAATTTCGAAGAAAATGTTATAATTTCAAAAATTTGTATTTGGAATCGTCTGTTTTTTAAAATATTATATTATTATGTCTGTGTATTTTGATTTAAGAGTGTTGAAATTTGAACTTTAAAAAATGACGTCATTTTTAAATTATAAAACTTCTGAATACAAACATAAAAAATTTAGAAACGTAAAATTAAAATAATTTAATTCAAGCATTAAAAATTAACCGATTTCATGTTAGTCTTTGTAATTAAACAATTTAAAATCTAAGAACTTTGTATAATTAAATAATTCTCAATTTTAATTTTGGAACTAAGCATTCAAGAATGAAAATTAATAAATTCTACAACCTAAAAATCGACCGTTTTAAAATTAAGAGAGTTTCAAAATTGTAAAATTTTAAATTATTGAAATATTGTATGATATCCAACTTATAGACATAAAAGCCTAAAATTTGCTAGGTTTAAAATAAAACCTAAAAAAATTTTAGACTTAAAATGGGTTAGTTTAAGGGTGAAGATTTTCAATTACATATCTCTAAAATTAAAAACTTGAATTTAAAATTCACAAAATTAACATACTGTTTCAAATTTGCAACACAATATTAAAATTGAAATTTTTGTAATGAAAAGCATTTTAAACAAAATATTTTGAAACTACTCTCTCAATTTTCCAAGACCTTCCAACGTTAATCTGTGTATAAATAAAAAAATGTTTGCCTTAAAAATTAAATATACGTTAAACATTTTGAACTCAATGCCTGCCCATCACTAATTCTATTAATTAAACTGTTTAATCACATTTAAAATTTGTAAACTATAATTATTTTTAATGCATTCTAGGGACTTCTGAGAATGTAAGAGATTTTAAAGAATTTTTATGAGATGATAAAATCAAGTATATACTTGTTTTGTTTTTTGAAAAATGCTGCGATTTTTGCATTTTGTGAAAAAAGTTCTTTGAGATTCTATTTAGTTTAATTCAAATAACTAAAAAAAATAAACTTCAATTTGATACTAAAGAGTAAAAAAACTTATCTTTTTGCTGTTTTGTCTTAGAAACCATCGTGAACAAAACAGGTTATTGCTTTAAAAATCTTTTTTGTATGAAACATATCAGCACAGCACTGGCTTTGATAATTAATAGTTCATTCGTCGATCCAACAAAAATTCAACTAATTAATAAATCAAACTATTTAATATTTAATAAATTTAATCAATTAAACAATAATTCAAAAAACCAATTAATTTATCAGTCAATTAAAGCACAAGTATAGCAAATGTAATTGTATTTAATTTTTTTTTAACTTTTATATGGAACCAAAACTATTTAATTTTTTTAATTTCGCACGGACTGTATTTATGGTTGAATAATTAAAAAACATGTCTTGAATTTTTCATAAAAAATTAAAGATTTTAAACTAAACAGATGTTTCGAAATCGTATCAAATGTTGAAGGCTCTGATAAGGTCGCTGAAACTTTAGATTTGGGTAGCAAATTCAGTGTTTCAAATAAAAATAATATAATTTAATTAAGAAATTTATAAAAAACTGCCAGAATAGTTGACAATTTAAAAAAAGAAGATAATGATTTAATATTTGTAAAAGCTGATAAGAATACTTTGACTGTAGCGACTGATAGACATGGCTATAACAAAACAGTGAAAAAATTCTTATAAATTATATTCTGTATAAAAGAATAAAAGCAACTATTGTTTCAACGAGAAAAAAAAAATCTAGAAGCATGGCTTTTAGATAAAAAAGCAGAAGATTAAATAATAACCGATGTGCATACTTTTTAAAAACTCACAATAGTATTATAGCAAAAGCTTATGCTCTCCAAAAAGTCCACAAAGTAAATTTAACTTGAGGACTGATTGTTTTAACAGTTGGTTCTTCTACTTAAAAATTCATTTCAATATACTTTTAATATTTTAAAATTAATCTTAATAGACACGAGTTTATTTATGAAAAATAATTGCGAACTTAAAGATATTCTACAAAATATTAATGTACCTGAAACAACTTTTATGATTTCCTTAGATGTTGTGTCGAAGTTTAATAGCATCGCACCTGATCTTGCTATAGATGGCTTTTGGGAAATTTAGTGTTTTAAATCATGATTATATCAATTAATTTCAAAATTTATAAAAATCTAAAAGAGTAGCTCAAAAGTTCTAAAATAAACATAAGGATTCAATATTCGTAAAAGCTAATAAGGGTGATTTGACTGTAGCAGCTAATAGAGATAACTATAAAAAAACAGTTGAAAAATTCTTAAGAATGCCATACTGTATGAAAACATAAAAACACTTTTGTTTAAACAGAAGTATATTAATAAAGAATATAGTTTTTAGGTAAAAAAAACCAAAGGTCAAATAATCAATGTGCATAATGCTTGAAAAGTCACAATGGTATTTGTAGCAACAGCTTATGCTTTTCCAAAAGTCCACAAAGCAAATTCAACTTAGAGACTTATTATTCTAACAGTAAGGTCTTCTAATAGCAATGTATTTTAATATATCTTAAATATTTTGAAACCAGTTTTCATAAAATCTAGTTTAATAATATAAAATAGTTGGGAACTCGAAGATATTTTACAAAATATAAATGTATCTAAAACACCTTCCATAGTTTACTTTGATGTTGTGTCGATGTTTGATAGCATTCCACCTGATCTTGCTATAGATTGCATTAGTAAAATTCAGTGTTTTAAGTCATGACAATGTGAATGAATTTGATAATTTATAAAAATCTGTCAAAATAGTTCAAAATTTTAAAAATAAACATAAATATTTGATATCCGTAAATTCTGAGAAGGACAATTTGGCTGCAGCAGCTAATAGAGATGGCTATCAAAAAACAGTTAAAAAATTCCTAAGAATGCTATTCTGCATAAAAACATAAGAGCTTCTATCGTTTTAATAATATAAAATAAATAAAACAGCATGACAGTTAGCTACAAAATCAAAAGATTGAATTATAAGCGATATGCATACCTTTTAGAAACTCACAAGAGTATTATAGAAAAAGTTCATGCTATCACAAAAGTCCACAAAGCAAATTGAACGAAGAGACTGATTGTTTCAACAGTTGTTCTTTCTATTTACAATTTATTCAGATATATTTTGAATATTTTTAAATAGTCTCTATAGACACTAGAGCGTTTATAGAGAATAATTGGGAACTTAAAGATATTCTACAAATTATTAATGTACCTAAAACATCTTTCATAATTTCCTTAGATGTTGTGTCGAAGTTTAATAGCATCCCACTTGATATTGCTTTGGATTGCGTTTAGGAAATTCAGTGTTTCAAATCATGATTATATAAATAAACTGAGAAATTGATAAAAATCTAACAGAGTAGCTCAACATTTTCAAAATGAACATAAAGATTTAATATTTGTAAAAGCTAATAAGCGCAATTTGACTGTAGCAGCTAACAGAGATTGCTATGAAAAAACAGTTGAAAAATTCTTAAGAATGATGTACTGTATAAAAACATAAAAAAAACACTCTTGTTTAAACAAAAGTATATTTATGTAATAATATAGTTTCTGAATATAAAAACTAAAGGTTAATTAATCATTGTGCATAATGCTTGAAAACTAACAATAGTATTTGTAGGAAAAGCTTATGTTCTTCCAAAAGTCAACAAAGCAAATTCAACTTAGAGACTGATTATTCTAACAGTTAGGTCTTCTAATAGCAATGTATTTTAATGTATCTCAAATATTTTAAAACCAGTTTCTATAAACACTAGTTTAATAATAAAAAATAGTTGGGAACTCAAAGATATTCTACAAAATATAAATGTATCTGAAACACCTTCCATAGTTTTCTTTGATGTTGTGTCGATGTTTGATAGCATTCCACCTGATCTTGTTATAGATTGCATTAGTAAAATTCAGTTTTTTGAGTCATAATAATATGAATGAATTTAATAATTTATAAAAAGTTGTCAAAATAGTTTAAAATTTTCAAAATGAACATAAAGACTTGATATCCGTAAATTCTGAGAAGGGCAATTTGGCTGCAGCAGCTAATAGAGATGGCTATTAAAAAACAGTTGAAAAATTCTTAAGAATGCTATTCTGTATAAAAAAATAAAAACAACTATCGTTTTAATAATATAAAATAAATAAAACAGCATAGCACTTAGCTAAAAATCAAAAGATTAAATAATAAGTGATATACATACAGAAACTCACAAGAGTATTATAGCAAAAGCTCATGCTATCACAAAAGTCCACAAAGCAAATTCAACTTGGAGACTAATTGTTTTAACAGTTGGGTCTCCTACTTACAATTTATTCAAATATATTTTTAATAATTCGAATATAGTTCTTATAGAAACTGGATCGTTTATGAACAATAGTTAAGAACCCAAAGATAATCTACAAAATACTAATGTACCTGAAACACCTTCCATAGTTGCCTTAGATTTATGTCTATGTTTCATAGCATCCTACCTGATCTTTCTTTAGATTGCTTTAGGGAAATTCAGTATTTTGAATCATAATTATATAAATAAATTTAAAAATTTATAAAAATCGAACAGAGTAATTCAAAATATTTAAACTGTACATAAAGATTTAATATTCGTAAAAGCTAACAAGGGCCATTTAACTGTAACAGATAATAGAGATAACTATAAAAAAAAAGTTGAAAAATTCTTAAGAATGCCATTCTGTATAAAAAACATAAAAACCACTATAGTTTAAACAAATAAAAATGAATGTCATGATAAAGCTATTAGATAAAAAAATCTGCCCGCTGAGCGGGCACATTCTCATCGCACGCT
>JAUELO010443246.1:0-13985 GCA_032357855.1 Amphibolips quercusostensackenii | reverse complement strand
CACAAACTACGTGACGCGTTTTTCTTTTGTCTAAAGAAACATGAGAATACAATTTTTCCGAAGTTATAAAGAATACAATGATACAAACAAAAAACAAACGCGTCACATGGTACGTGAATGATCCCTAATATAAAATATATCTTGCAGCAAGTACGAGGCAAGGCTGTTTCGAGCGTGTGAAGTTCAAATCATTTGCCACGGTCTCGTTCTGGCGCGGCGCCTCAACTCGACTCCGGCTAGTTTTGCTAAATTCACACGCACGAAATGAACCTTGTCTTACGCTTTTTATAAAAATAAATATTTTTTTATTTTAAAAAATGAAATTGAAGATTTAGTAACTTTGAGCTTGACTGGAAACCAAAAACAACTTGAATATCATCATTTTTGTTTTATTTGCATATTTAGCCAACCAATATTGTAAGCACTAACAAATAAAAATCAATCTATTTATATTTGTTCTTACAGAATCAAGTTTGGAGCCCCCTCCTCATTGGAAACAAAGAGGTCGCCTGCTACCTAACGGATCACAGGAAGTAAAAGGTTTCTCGATTCCTCCAGGCTACGTGAGGGTAGACGATAAAGGTAACATTTTCGAACTATATGAAATCTCAAACATGATTTCAATAGCAGACCCTGAGGGTAAGATCGTTGGATATTTTGACAATGGTCGTAAGCTTTTTGGAATATACGAGAAGGCACCAGTGCCAAGTGTACGTGTTAAAATAGACGAGAAAGACAAAATACCAATAAGAATGAGCCCGACAGAATTAACCGACCTATATCCTGATCACAAAAAATACAGCAAAACCTGGTAATTCTCTATAAAGAGGTCACTTTCGCTTCCACGCGCAATAACTTTCAGGAAACATTCACAGTCATTCGAAAATTGATTAGATTTATTCTTTTTTGTCACATTTTCTTTTGTATTACAAGCGAAATATAATATATTAAACTGACAAAAAATTCTAGAAACCCAAGTATGCACTTTCCTCTTTTCCTCACATACAAGTAGTTAACCTTAGGAAAGTTTATCAAAAATAAGATCAGGGATCACAGCCAGTTTGCTATTCCTCATTTTACCCTATTTTTCTAACAATCTTCTATAATTTCTATATTTTAGAATTTTGTCAATTTTGCCCCGTCTCTCACTTCTCTTTAAAGCTGCTATCAATTTTTAAAGAATTATAAGAAACTTGCGGTCATTGATGAAGAAATTATGAGGTTGGAGAAATACAGTCCAGTGACAAAAGAAAATTCTCGACGATTTGCGAAAAAAATAGAAAATCAAACATGACTGATCCACCAGCGTGGCGAAAGAGAAAAAATATATCTCATACTTAATTGTGATAATTTCGTTCTTACAAAATTTAGTTTATAAATAAAGTTTTTATTTTTCTGCCAAAAAACCGTGATGTAACAATAGGTTTCGAAAATCTCGCAATCAATGTTATTGAGAATATAATTGTTTTTTTTTATTACTTGAATTTGATTTATATTATTATAAATTAAAAATTAAAGAAATTAAATCGCATAAAAATCGTAGAAAGCTTTTTGTGAATTATAAAAAATTTGCACACAATTTGCAAGTTACTTTTGATAAAAATTTGTTCATAACGTTAATTTGACTGTACGAATTATAATCATTTTGTTAACAATATGTGATTATATAATGTCAATATAATTATTTTGTTAAAAATCATTCGTTTATAACGCTGTTAATTAAAAACGATTTATCCCATGAAGAAAGTGCAGAAGGCAAAACAAATTTTATTTTTGCTTATAAATGCTACAAAAAAATGTATAACTTTTTTTTGTTAATATATAATATAAAATGTGAACAAATGTTTTTAAAAAACTGACCCCGATATCAGAAACCTCAATTAGATGTTCTGAAGTAAGGGACTTTTTTAAAGCTTTAGAATAAAAGTTATCTCAGGGCCTTACTAATGCACACAGTAGTGTTAGTCCGTAATCCATAATATATAAGGAAATACGAACTTTCTATTCCTTTTTTGAAAAAACAATTTTTCAAAAAATTATACTTGTTGCAACAATTTCAAACAAGTTCGGAAATACTTGGCAACTTATCACTTTTTCAATGAAATAATTTATGTTGAAAAATGCACACCTGGAAATCAAAATGTCAGCGGCATAATGCATATAAACATTGAAACATCATTTACTTCTCCTTTTTTGTTGCTTCTCATTGCTGGTAAAACTAAGTGTCTCGAATCTCTGAGGAAACCTGAAGTATGTCCTGCAAAGTGAGAATGACACTTTCCAATTTTGTAAGGAATGCAGTGAAATACTATTTATGATCTAATACTTTGTTTGAAAATTTAAATGCATCTTTTAAGTACCAGTTTAAAATTTACATTGTGCCAATCCATATAAAGACAGAACTCATGTCAAATGGGTCAGGTTTCTTAGCTTGAAGTCGCAGGCGATACGTTCTTTTATCTTTTGCGCCAGAAAAATTTTTCATAAAGTTATGCATATTGCAATTTTGGAAAAGGTGGCACGTCAAGAATGTTCAATGAGAAATACATTCTGCTCTTTTGCGATATCTTTCATCGTTTACGAGAAAAACCCAACAGTTATGTTTATACATAAAAACATTCTTCCGGTACTATATCGCGGAGTTTTCCACATTTCAGATATGATTATTTGTCTTTTCTTGTTTAATTTTTATTGTAAAGGATTTAATTCATGGAAACAAATAAATTTAAAAATTGAGGTTCAGTACATGTATAATTAAGCACAGCCCCCGGCTCATCGCCCAGAATATACTGAATAAAAGCGTTTTGAAATTTAACTGGGGCCAACAGGTGGCGCTGGCTGTTCGCCAGGCCAGATTTTTAAAAATGCATGGTAACGATGTAAAAATTCAATTTGCTCCAAATTTAAACTATTTGGTCAAATTTTCTTTCACGAGATAATATTCTAGAAAGATTTAAATATTTTTTAAAGCACAACTTACTACCAAAGAAGGTGCAATGCTCGAGTTTTGAAGAAAAATTCGCTTTGATTTATGTCGGGAAGTTCAAATTGTGATTTTATATGAAGTAATAATATTTATATTTATTGATATTATTAAATTTAAATATTAGGTTAGTATTGTAACATTATTATTGTTTATAATAATAAATTGAATTTTCTCAGTTTTAAAAAAATATTGATTTAAATACAAAATCAAGAATACGAGAATTGAATCTGAAATTATTTATAAACTATAGAACTTTATAATTTTCATATTAATTTATTATTAGTCAATATATGTATAATTTTTTGCCTAATTCTCGTACTGCTCAATAGGTAAAGTATTGCATTCAAAAATTTAGCGAACATTCAAGATTGACGGCTGGTAAGAAAAAAAACAAAATAGTATTTATTTTTAAAAAAATTAAATTTTCACGTTTCTTCCTATGCATTTTATTAAATCTAGGCTTCGTGAACAATCACCGACACGGTCAGCATTCAGGACACTTTTAACTCAGAGATGCATGGGGCTCATTAAGCATGTCCGACATCTGAATTCGAGCGCCTATACGTCGTTTTGCTAACAAATGTTTCTATAAAAGCTAGAAATTGATATTATTAACACCTTGTGAGTATAAAGTCTTTAAAAAAAAACTTATTTTATTAAGTTTTCTTTGTGATTTTCGCAAGAAACGTTCTACTTATCGCAAACATAAGGCAGCTTTTGGATTTAGCATTAAAAATCTAATATGAATGATGTCACCGTTTTTGTTTGAAAAAATATTCTTCACTCACTTAGAGTCCAATTTATAATTTTTGTGAAAGGAATTTGGTCAAACAAATATAAAAAAGCTGGCGTGTGGAAAAAAACGGGGAGCTGATTCTTATTCAGCACAAAAAACTACTTCGGGAATGATACATATTTAATTTCGCGAATATAAAGTTTACATTATATTGATCAATTTTATTTCTCATGCGTATTTACCCTGCCGATAAAACGGCACTGAAATGAGTTGAACGGCACTCGATCGCTAGTGCCGTTTCATTGACTGTTTGTCCCTTTTTTTAATTTATGAATTTTCTCATTATATATATTTTATGTTTATGAATTATATGCTAATAGAGACCTTCCTGAAGATAAATTTTTAAATATTTTCTGTTTTGGCGTATCTTATTCTATTTACGACATATATTCATTCCAATTATAAAATTTAAAAAAAAAGTTAGATATCTCAAATAACCAAAACTAGTAGATTTTGGATTCTTTAAGTTACGCAGCGATAATTTCAAAATGTTACTAATTTTTTATTTTTAATCCCTTTCAGATGATCTACTTGGTTATCTGATTGCAGGTATAAAGGGAACGTCTATAGGCATTTGAAACTAAAGCCTGAGTAGCTTTAAACGAGCAGCACTGAAATGGCACTGGACAGCACAGTTGAGTGCTGTTCTAGTGCCGTTCAATCGGCAGGGCAGGGTGTTGTGCAAATAAAATATTTTGCGACTTTCTTACTGCAAAAATACGAACAAAGTATACATTTTTCTTAAATTAGAGGATAATAAAATTGATTTACATACTGTTTAAATAAAAAAATAATCTTCAGAAAAGGCCCTCAACGTCCTAAATAAGTGTGTAAATTTCCGTCTTTATATTCGTAATAATATACATAATAAAATGCATAAAATGCAAAAATAATCAGTTTTTTCACTAATGCTGTTATTTTTTTAAGAAAAAAATTATTTTTGTGAGAAACGAAAACTCAATAACAAGAAATATAAACAAAAAGTTAGTTTCTGTGAAGAATTGCTTCGATATGTAGAAGAATGACTCTTCATATGTGCCCCTTCGTTACATGCATGCCTTTTTCTACTTCTTAGTCAGTTGTCCACACTCCAGCGGAATAAACGAAGAGATTCGGAAAAAGGAACCGATGCAATCCTCTCCGAATTGTATGTAAACTTTGCTTTTAATCTCTTTTCGAATGCCTCTCATTTCCGAAGGTTTTCGACTTTTTTCGAAATACCTTCGTCCAAAGCTTTCCGAATTTCCTCCAGTATCCCATTGTTTGCCTCGTTTTGACTGTTTCCGGTTTCCTTATTATGTACATTCTGCACCGAGTTTATATTTCCGAAAAAGTGCCCCAGTGTCCCAAATAGGTTATTCCGATACTTTTCGAATTGTTAACTGCGTGTTCCACTGTTTATTCTACATTGAAAATAAACAGTGTAATGCATCTTTCTTAATGAAGGATATAATTTAGTGGTCTCTTTAAATAGCGTAAAAAGAACCCTGATAAAAAAGTTAAGCTAAATAAATAGACAATTCAAGATTACCCCTTAAAACAAACAATTCAAGTAATTAATATAAATTAGCTTTTTAGGCGACAGTTCCTTCTTTGGACAAAGATAAATAAATTCATCTAAAGTAAGTAAGAAAAAAATAAAGAAATAAGGAATCTAGAATCCATGTGAGAGAAGGAGAGAGAATCTTACTAAACGTTAAGCGTTTTAGGACAAAAAGATAAAAGGGAACCTCACAAACCCCTGTCAAAAAGATACCTATTATTCCAAAGCAAGTGATAATCCGTAACATAAAAAATAGATAGACAAAATTCGGGTCGATCAAAAACTAACTACCTCACTTTTCACCTGAATGATTGTAGAGGGGGAAGGGTGCAACTGCAAAGCTCATATTTTAATTACAAAAATTGACAAAAATTTATTAAAAATGTTGGAAAAATATAACAAAAGACATATATCATGTGAGATAAAAGGAAACAATTGAAATCCAATTTTTTATTTGATTAAAATGTATGTGAAGGGGTCTCGATAATATTAAATTAAAAAGATTAGATAAAATTCACAACATAAATGGTAAATTTGAGGAGGGGTCACAATTATATAATTTCGAAGGGTCAAATATAAGAAATATACGATTACGGAAAATGATAACACTTTCGAGACTCGATAGGGACCAATATATCGAATGCATAGTTTCGCGGATATATTTTTAATTTTTAAGGTAAGAACTCGAGATCGGGATCGGGATGAAACTAAATCTCCTTTATAGAGCTTTATTTGCCTGCGTCTATGGTTATAATACTTATATTGTTCTTCGAATGCATGATCTAGGTTCTTAATCACCCAATCCTTTTCCCTTTACATTTCCCCCTTTTATCTCCGTGATTTTTTCTCCCTTTTCTGGTTTCTCGTTTCCCCTTTTCACATTCTGATATGCCGTTTTCCTTTCCCCTTTTTCCTTCATGGCTTCTAATTTCCCTTTTCTGGTTTCCTTCTCCCCTTTAACCTTTCTGGTTGCCCTTTTCCTTCTCCAGTTTCCCTTTCCCTTTATTTATTTCTCTATTAATTTATTAAAAGGGAGAAGAGAATGGCAAGGGAAAAGGAAAAAGTGAAGAAGAAGGGGGAAGAATTTCAAATTGAGACAGATTGGTAACCTCATTTTTTCAGTCTGTACGTAAAAGTTTTAAACAGTTCTAACAATATTTGCATATGTCACGATGATTGATTTTTTAAAGAAACTTCAAGAGAGACGTCGTACGTTTTTTATCAATTCACTCCCGTCCCAAAAGAAGTTTCACTTCAAAAGCCTGCTGGGACTTGAGTGAGGTATAGTGGTCTGTACTGTACAAAAATACAAATTTCGCGAGATAATGGTCCCAAGTACCATGGTCCTTATCGATACATGAGACTATCATTGTTCTCAGGATTCTGTTAACTCTTTTCATGGGATTTAGTTCGGGATAATGTTGATGGGTTGTGGTATGGATGATTTAAATTCCTAAGAAAGTTGATATAGAGTTTCGTTAACGAATTCAGTCCCATTATTAGTGAGAAGTACTTGGGACGTTCCCCAACGATTAATGATATTTTCACGAAAGGCAGCCTCTATTTTCTTACACGTAGCTACGCGAAGAGATACGATTTCTACCCTTTTCGTGAATAAGCCCTGAATTACTAAGATGTATTGTAATCCTGATTTACTTTATGCGTATATAAGGTTTTGTGTATACCTAGGTGACCAGATTACGGTTGGACATGAGTTTCAGATATCACAGATATCTTTTCGCTGTCATTGAGTACTAATTTCCATTCGTCAAGCTCTTTCAAATAGACAGGAACAAAAGTGTTAGGTCGTTAGATATATAGTTTTTTGTTGGGAATTCCCTAACAGGAAAATATTTTAGGGAAATTTGATACGGCAAGCAATCGTCGGGAATACTCGGAAGGGATAGGACCTTTAATCATTAATATTTTTTCAAATTTTTGGGGTTCGAACATGCTGGGTAATGCACCAAAAACATGATCAGAAGAGCCTTTTCTGTGTATAGTATGAAAGTCATATTCTAGAAGACATTACGACCAACTTGCTGAGCGACTGATAGGGTTTTTTATATTGTATAACTACCGAAGGCAACTGTGATCTATGATTACTGTTAATTCATAACCCACCAAATAAGGTCTATATTTTTCAATAAACCACACGATCGTGCGAAATTCTTTCTCTGTAGTTGTATATTGTTGTTTGGAATCTGTTGAAAGTTCGACAAGCATACGAGATCATACGTTCTTAACCATAAATGTTTTGTGTGAACGGCTTTTAACCCAGTATTGCTTACGTCCGCTTGTTTGCTCCCCAAATCCAAAGCTGCTTTTTCTTCAGCAACATTGATGAGAGACTTGCTAAAGTCGCGTAATTTTTAATGAATCTACAATACCAACTTGACATTCAAAAAAATCTACGAAGCGCTTTTACATTATAGAAGCGTGATATTTTAAAATGGATCTATTTTTTGGGATCGGTTTGTAAGCCACTTTTGATTGCAAAGAAACCTAAATAATGCACGTGAGAAAAACAAAGTTCACTTTTATCTTGATAAATATCTGAACCAGAATATCTTATTTCATTCAAGACTTTAGAAAGCCATTCTAGGTATTCTTTGAAGCTTTTTGTAACTATTATTAGATCATCTAAATAAACAAAGGCATGGGGTTCCATCTTAGGACCTATTAATTTGTTCAATTAACGTTGGAAGGTGGCTGGAGCGTTTGTGAGACCGAGGGGCATCCTGTTAAATAAGAATAAGCCGCGTCCCGGTACAGTAAATACTCTTTTATCGCGACCACCTTTATCAGGTGAGATTTAAAGGAAACCTTTGCATGAGTTGATCTTCGAGAAATAATTTGCACTTCGAAATTTGTCTAGAATACCTGTCATTTGTGGTAAGGGATAGGCGTCTTTTTTAACTGCGCTGCGTCTCTAGTAACTGCGCTGACTTCGCGAAAATTGAGATAGACACGATAATTGCCTTCAGGTTTTTTATCCATAACTATTGGTAAAGACCAACCACTATTCGAGTGTTTAATAATGTCGTTAGCTAGCATTTTTCAACTTCGGCAACTAAAGCTTCTATAAATTTAGAGGATGCTAAATAGTAATGTTTTTTTATAGGTGGATAATTTCCTACATCTGTGATATGCTTAGTTGAATCCGAAAACCCAGGGTTTCCAAGTAGTTCTGGTAACTCTTTTTTCAGAAACTCTTAAGCTTTAATAGCTTCTTGCGCAATAGGTTCTCTACACCTACAACAGCTTTCCAAAGATTATATTTCAAATACAAACAAACGAAGTTTATTTAGAATATTTTTAAAGTTCTATATTCTGTCATCGAAATCTACATTAGTTCCAAATATTTTCAAAAAGTTCAGGCCAATTGCAAAAGCGACAGGTATAGATTTAAGTGTTCTAATGCCAATAGAATTTTCTTAATTTTTGAGTTAAACTGGATCTATTATTCCTTGAGAAACTAACTCTATTTGATTATTAGCCACTTTGACTCGGCCTTTTCTATAGACAATTTCTAAATTTAAATCTTCTATTAATTTTAAGCCATTCAAACGTATAAAAGAACGCGAAGCGCCACTATCTGCTAAGGCTTTAATTTTTTTTCTAGAATTTCAAATGTCAAATACATCAAGGGTTGAGGACTAGAAAAGGATGAAAGTTAATGAGGGACTTCAGAAAGTTTGTAAACAGGGAGAGCGATTAAAGGACAAGGCTTGTTTCTACATATCCCTTCCAGGTTCCTAGAAAGGTACAAGTTACGGTTAGTTTCTTGAATATCTAAATAAGAAGGTTTAGAAAGGTGCTGAGATCCGATAGCGATAGGATCCGAGGAAATAATATTTGTAAGGGATGGGTAAGTCAGAATTGGTACAAGGTATTAATTCTCTAATTTCTAAATTCATAGCAACAAAAATTAATTGATACTGTGCTTTCAGTTATTTTAAGGAAGGGTTATTCGGGTGAATTGAAGACAGTTGAGGATTTTTATTGTTAATTCTATTAACTGGGATATTAGACGCTATATCTATTTCTTTTTCTTTGACAAAAATTTTATTTCGAAAAGTAAAAAATTTAAGTCATACGCTTTGGGAATATGTATAAACCTCTGTAAAATCTGAAAAGTCAGTTTCACAATCTGAATAATTAATTTTAAATAATTTTAAAGTTGGTTGGTATTTTCTTTTTTTACTTTATGGGTCTTTCATTTTTAGAGGCAGTTTTTTTTATTTATGAGAGGTATGTTCACTGTAAAACATGTCTCAGGCTTTCATTTGCCAAACACCTAAGACATTCAGATTTAAATAGGTCTTTTCTACTGCAACGAAAACAAAATATTTTTCTAGAGTTTACATTCTGGAAACCTATGGATTATTTCGCTACGATTTCAAAATTTCAGAGATGCGTCATTTTTATTTGTAGGGGTGCGGGTGTCGGAAAAGGTTAGTTGGGGGCTCAGGAGTATTGGCTTTTGAAGGGGTAGGTTTTCGATTGGATTGAGGTAGAGGGATTTATAGAGTAACTGGGTTTATTTCTGTTCTGTTTTCTAATATATTTTTCTATCGACAAATACGCGAGCTCAACCGGTTCCTTTTGGGAGAATATTTCGCATTCTTCCTCTTTCGAGAGTGCAATTTTCTCAAGTCGCTTATCTATTCTATCTCTTTTAAGTTGTCTATCGGGTTGTCTATCCAGCTAAAGTAATCTGAGACAGATTCTCTTTCACCCTGAGTTCTTTAGTGAAATTCCTGTCTCAATTCAAACTGAGAGTCAGAATCTCTTAATCTAACTCTAAAAGCTATAGCGAACTCATTAAAGGTCCACCATAGATATCGGGATACTTTGAACCAGTTTGGAGCGATTCCCGATAAGAAAAAGGGAATCGCATTTGAGGGTGAGGGATGGTTTAAAAGGGTCTTTAGTGTCTTCATTATATTTTACAGCTCTTACTACCTGTTCCCGCTATGTATAAAAATTTCCTTCTGCTGGTTTTCGTCCATATTTACAACGAGTCCTGGGAAGGTTATTTGTTAATTAAAAAGATAGAAAGGTACTTTATAATATTTACACGGAAAAGTTCAATCACTGAGTAAGAAAGATAAGAAGTAAGAATACACAATACAGATGATTCTCGCTCAAGGCGCGATCGAATTAAAATGTAAACACAGGTCTTCCTGTAAGTAACCTGGAGTGCCTGTCATTAAATTAATCGCTAAGATTTCTATTTATATTTCAAAATTTAAGGAATAAAATCTTTCCATGGATACCTTAAAACATTACGAACAAATATTATGTACGAATAAAATAAAATATTCTGGAATATTCAGAACTCAACATTGATAAATGGGCTTTGCAATATATCTGAGACCATTTTTAGTTATTGTTCCCCTACGCTAGGCGCTAATTTGTAACGCTGCTTT
Organism: Amphibolips quercusostensackenii; assembly: GCA_032357855.1. NCBI lineage: Eukaryota > Metazoa > Arthropoda > Insecta > Hymenoptera > Cynipidae > Amphibolips > Amphibolips quercusostensackenii. The sequence goes on along the minus strand of JAUELO010443246.1, from coordinate 3,225 downwards.
TTCAAGCAGAGAAAAAATTTGGTGGTATCTTTGGATAGCGTACAAATAACCCTGTTTCAAAGAAATGAAACCTAATAAATAGACAATCTGAGATAAATTTTTAAAACAAACAATTTAAATAATTAAGATAAATTAGGTTTTTGGGCGCCAGTCCTTTCTTGGGACAAAGATTAATAAATTCTGCCAAAGTTAGTGAGAAATAGATAAAGACATGAGTAATTTATAATCCGAGAGGGAGAGAGAGTGAGAGAGAAATTCATTGGCCGGTTAACGTTTCAGGACAAAAAGATAAAAGGGAACCTCCCAAACATTGGTCAAAATGGTACTCAATTAAAAAACTCACAGTTTGATTGAGACAATTCAAAATAATTAGTTCAAAATTTTGGAAGAATATAACAAAAGACATATTATAAGGGTTAAAGGGAAACGATAGAAATCCAAATTTTTAATTAATTCAAACGTAGGCAGAAGGGTCTCGATGATATTGAATTACAATAATTAGGTGAAATTTACAACATAAGTAGTTAATTCGTGGAGAGGTCACAATTACATAACTTCAAAGGGTGAAATATAATTAATATACGAGTACAGAATACGATTAATAGTTACTAAATTTTAAAAATAATGATATTAGAAAAATTAACATTGAAGGGTCGCAAAGTAGATATAAAAGTAACAGGCAAAGAGGTTTGAGTTTGACAAATGGGTAAAGGGGTTTTAGTTTAACAAGTAAGTAAAGGGGTTCGCAATCCGAAATTAGAAAATACGTATACTAACATGATTTAATATAAAAAATATTATTAACGTGTATATAATAATATGATGGTCAAAATGTTTACTCGAAAATATAAAATGGGTTCTCAAAAATAGATACAAAAAAGGTTCTCAAAACGAATGCAAAAAGGGGTATCGAAAATGGGAAAGGGACGGGGTATTGAAAAAAAAATACTAAAAAGAATATTGTAATTTAAGATTAGGGGTTTCAGTGTAAGACACGGCTGTTGAAATTCAGTAATGAAAAGGTTAGCAACTGACGGGTCTCAACAATATAAAAAGGGACATTTCGGTCAAAGATATGAGAGTCAAAATTCGTTAATAAGGAGGTTTGACATCAGGAGGGTCTTAACACCATAAAAAGGGACATTTTAATTTAAGATAAGGGTCGAAATCCAGTAATGCGAAGGGTTAACATCTAAAAGGTTTTAACGTTATAAAAAGAAACATTTCAGTTTTAGATATGAAGGTCGAAATTAATCTCAATGAGAAATTTTTATTAAGGTCATACTGGGAATTTTAAAAATAACACGACAATTCTTGGCATTCGGTACTCAAGATTATAATGATAAATTACAGGCACATATCATGCATGAATATTAAAACAAAATACAAAGAACAAATATGTACAAAGCTGGATAAAATTATTTCAAGTGATGATTTGGCCAATGAGTTTAAAAAATTACGTTTAAAAGGTAAAAACAGGGTGAAATAATAAAATGACTAGGTTATATCATAAAATAAATTAGAATCCTACTTCCAAACTGGTAATGAAACTTCAAGTTCACAAAAGCAAAAGTGAAAGTTTGCACGCTTGCCAGTGAATTAATAGAACTCAAGAAATTACATGATTAGGAAAACAGCTGATGCACACGAGCCTAATTTTCATAACTCTCTACGGTCTGGAAAAAAATAGATGATGAGGTCCACTTCCGATTCATTGATGTCATCGTCCTTTCATCTCTTCGCTAGTCCCTATCAACCACCGTTGAGGCAGAGAGATATTCCAATCTCCTTCATACGAGGGGGAGTGATGGCAAGAATCGTCGCATTCATGCTTTCAGGGCCGGCTATATCCTGGCAACAATGTAAAGAATGAGAAGCCCTTGCTTCTAACCACAGATGTAGATTAGACTCTGGGTTACTCCAAATGAAAAAAGAGATAAAAAAAAGCATAAAAAGCTGAGGAATATATCTTTAAACACAGAAACATTTATCCCCATTTTTCATATAAGAAAATTTGTTTGGATTGTAAAAAAAGGACTATAAGCTTCTGTGATAGTTTAAAGTAACACATATATTTTTTAATCATGGTTAATCCTAATAGGATATCACAACTTTTACACATACATTAAAAACATATTTAACCAAACATTACAATTATTACATAAAAAAAACGTTACGTAACAATGCTCTAAACCTCCATATACCCTAAACCTAACAGGACTATAGCCTTCTATCGCTTCGGCTCTAATCGTTGGATATGTAATTTTCATTGCCACTAGTTATTGTGAATGATAACTTTAAAGTTAATTAAAAAATTTTTATTTTGCAAAAGCTTGGTAAAAATAGGGTGGCCACTCCAGACAGAGTTATTATATATTTGATTCTACATGTTATAATATTCGTGTACGTCTGTCAGGCCTATTTGAGTTTTTTTTCTGTTTTAATAATGAAATTTCATGAAAAAGATTTCAGCTGGAGCGCCAAAGCCCTGTTATCAGCTATATCTAAAGATAAAAATTAATAACATTGCACAATATAAACAAAATAAAAATTGAAATAAGCCAGCCGCACGTGCATTACAAATTTGAACCGTTTCCTGAAATTCCAGCAAAATATTTATATTATTTTAATAGTTAGGCCAATGAATACAAACCATGTAATAATTTACGTGATAGACTGTTACATGCCATTAAATACAGTTTTCCGGAAACCTGCTTACACTCACGATAACCTTAAACTCAAACTTCGTGACTGTGACATAGCACACTTTCTTCGTTCAAGCACTATTTCTTTTTAAAAAATATTTTGAAACAAAAGTTTGATTTATTTCACTCTAAAATAATTTTCGCCTTATTCATAGCTTCATCCATTATGAAATATTTTTGTTTAGTCAACATGACTCCAAGAAATTTTTTTTTCTACAAAATTTGTACATCACGAAAAAAATTTCTGGTTAAAATTCCAACTTTTTTTAAGGCTTGATTCAAAACAATCGCTTTATTTTGCTGTATGTTTCTCAAACTAAAACCTCAGTTGAGGTAACGGAGTTTTTGCTCTTGGACAAGTTATAAAATACAAATATCACAGAAGAAAAGCTGGATGCTTATTCGTACAATCTATCAGATAAAGTCAACAGTGTACATAGTATAGTATTATCGAATACTGAAATAATAATAGTTAGGTACTCTTCATGTTGGGAATAATTTTTGATTCTATTGACGAATA
>JAUELO010443238.1:0-13986 GCA_032357855.1 Amphibolips quercusostensackenii | reverse complement strand
CCAGGCCTCTCTTGTATCCACGTTATTCAACTATTGCACTATATACCGGCTCGATAGATCTTCATATACTCTCTTTGACGATGCCAGCAAATAGCTTGTAGCTAATATTTAAATAAATTATAGGCCTGTAGTTCTTTGAACTGAACAAATCTCCGGGCTTAGGCATCAGTATCGTTCGTACTTCTACCAAACACTGCGAAATTAGGTTTTCTCCGTTCAAGAAAGTAGTTAATATACGAGCCAGATGTTAGTTCGTCAGTAATTAGTGGACACTTCTCCTCTGGACGTAGCAACATTTGCCTTTGGCAAAAGTCACAGAGGTTGATATATCTGAAACGTCTTTATTTAGCTGATGAGTATCTTCATAAACTTGGTCATAGAACACTTTAATCTCTTCTCGACCAGGCGGATTTTCAACGGCACTTGACGTTTCATTGAATAGGCGGGAAGATGGAGTAGAAAAGGTGGCATTTTCCTGAATCCATTTTTCCCGCTGTTTAAGGTGCTCTTTGTCTGTTGAAAGAGCTTTTATTTCTAGCTTCCAGTTCTGCATGATGGTCAGAAGTTCACACTTGTTTTGTCTGATTTGCTTGCTTTTCTTAGGTTTCAAACAAGTGCCCTAACTTTTAAAGTAAATTTTTAGTTCGATGCTATGTAGCTAATTACGCACTAAACATTTTATGCGTGTGCTCCTACCGTTTTAATTTTATACTAAAGGTGTGCAATACGCTCGCGAATCTCACTCATGTGTACGGAAGTATCATAACCTTTATTGTAGCTCAGGAGAGAAACCGTTTGTCCGGAACCATTGCCTTAACGTCGCATCGGTACAGACTTATTGCCACTCCCAAGTAAACCATGGCCTTCATCCGAGCGAGGCCTGTTGTGGGTGCAACTGCGCGATACTGGTGATGTAACCGTATAAATTGTTGCATTGGGGAGTAAGCCCAAGGAAACGTGTCTGACTTCAAGAGCCGGAGCTCTTAGACGATGGAGCCGAGACATTATTTTCACTATTATTATTTTCAAAAACGCATATATAAGATAGCTATGTTTTTAACATACAAATACGAACTATTAACCTAGGAGATTGATTTTCTTATAAAAGACGAATTCTCAACAAAGCACATAAATTTTCAACCGAATATTTAGGTTGGCAACTAACTGAAAAAAATTTGAAGCCGAAAATAAAGCAGGAAATTTTTATTCAAAAAAAGTAGTTTTTAAGACAAAATGAAACAGATTTTAAAGCAGATGACTTTGAAAAAAAACGGCAAATTTTGATAAGAAAGAGTTGAATTTTCAACCAAAAGATCAATTTTTTAACAAGAAGTCACAACTTTCTACCTAATAAGACAAACTTTGGCTTTTATACCCCACGGGATTAATTTTTAACGTAAAAGCTAATTTTCAATCAAGAAAGATTAATTTTCAACCACATAGCTGAATAGTTTATGTTTTTGTGTGGCTGGAGTGAAATTTTCAAAATTTGACTTTATACTAATTTGTAGCGTGGAGTGTGCTTTATATTAACAATTGTGAAAGTTACAAAAAAATATAGCACATTTTATGATTAAGAAAAATGCTGCTGTTGATATTTAAACCAAAAAATGATTTTAATTTGAAATCATAAATAGATTATATCACCCAAAAAACATTTTTGACTCAAATAGGAATCTTCAACAAAAAAGATAACTTCTGAAAAAAAGAGTTTAATAGTTAATTGAATAAATGAATCGTAAAAAATAATTAACATTGTCATAAGCAATTCTTATAAATAATTGTTTATTGTTGAGAAATTAGCTATCAGTTGAAAATTATTATTATCATAAATATTTTAATAAACAAATGTTGTTTGTTTGAAGCAATGCTTTTTTATCAAACAACTTTTTAATTAATGCTAAATTATGATAGAAAGCTGCAGAAAAATATAAATGGTTAATATTTGTATTGCAAAAAACAATATTAAAACTGAATACAAAAATTTAGCGTTTTGAATACAAAAACAAATTTTCTTTCTGCCAAATCATGTTTCATCGATCTCAGTGGTTATTTTTCATTGAAAAAATGTAGTATCAACTCGAAATTGTTATTGTTATTGGAAATGTTTCCAATAAACAGTCATATTAAACACTTTCACACCTAATTGAAGGATTGTTCAGTAATAATTATTTCAATGCATCTTGATAATAGCAATTCTTAATCAATAACGTTATCAAATAATAATCATAATATATTTCAACTTTTATAAACAAAATTTTTGAGGAAAATAATTTTGCTAAATTATGTTTCTATACTTTAATATTCTACTAGAAAAATTTTTTCTTTTAATGAATCTCATTGGATCAAGTGACGCATATCTTGAAGTTTATGAATTTTTCTGTATTCCTAGGAAAAGAGAAATAACATGTCTCCTTCTGTATTAAATCTTTCATTGTTGCAAATCAAGAATGCTGTTATTGTCTAAGAATTTTTGAAGAGCTCATACTCTAAATTTTGGCCTTATTGACTTTTGCTTATCTTGAATAATATTTTGTTGCTTAATGCTATTTTTGCATTAGTAATATAAAATTTTTTTTTAATCTCATAAAATTAATCAATGAGTTTGAACAGTTTAGAACACTATTTGCTTGATTTATATTTTGTTTTACAACAATATCTCCACATAAGTATAAGTTTGAAAAAAAACTTTTATATCGATAGCAATATCATTTTTAAAAATATTTTTCTTCAAAAGAGATAATTTTTTTCCGGATAGAAAACGATAAATTTTTTATTTGTTCATAATATGGTTATTAACAAGTATTTAAAATTTATATTTACTTGCAGCTATTCAGGTTAATTTAAAATTTATTTCAAGGTTATTTGGTAAAAAAAAACACAAGTGAAAAAAATTGCCATATTGGAATATTTATGTTAATAGTAGTTGTTAACTAATAGTTATTTTATACTCCAAGCACTACTTCTGCAAGATATCTAGGCATTTGAGATGCAGATTAAGTTTATTTTTGCGCCTGGGTAGCTCATAAAAATCATTGTTTGTGTAAATTGTTTATAACAACAAGATTAAATCTTAGACTAAATATTAATGTTCTAGCAGTGTATCTGCAATAATTCAAATAGCATCTTCTCTTACGTCCTTTTTATGGAGAAAACAAATAAAATTGTAAGATGTATAATTTTCACGTTCTACTTGTTCAAATAATGAATTCCACAGTGTCAAATTAAAAATTTGGGCCCTAAGAACTTGAGACTCTGAGCATTTTTTTTGATAAACATCAAAATCGGTCAAGAATAGTGGGCTGCAGTGGATAATGAACAGTAAATTCCGGATTTCTACCACTGTGCATCCTCACCCTTTGTTACAAAAATTGTTTTCAGTGTACTATCTCCCCTTCCATCTTAAATTATTAACGTAGTTTATGAAAGGCGTCCTGCGTTATATTTTTATACTCTCTTAGGGTTAGACCTTATCAAAACAAAAATATTTTGAAGGGTTTGTAAAGTTTTTTTTCGCTTAAAAATCTTATTGTATAAAATGGTAAATCATGTGGCAATTACGGATTAGCAACCATATTTGTTTTGCAATTACAAATCTTTGTTTTTCACAGAATTGAACGCAATGAATCTGACAGCTGGTCCATCTTTTCGATTTCGTGAAGTAGGGCCTATGGACAGAGGGAAAACAAATGGGGGAGTTATGACTGTCGTAGTAGATGCTGATGACGGCCCAGATTATAAAACTGTCATTTATGGGATGAAACCAATTCTCGTGTGGCTAGATGTCACTCAAAGCTACGTGCGGAAAGCTTACTTTCCGAACTGTCGTATTCCTTTAGGGCCATACTTCAACCATAACAATTTTCTAATCCGTTATGCAAATTTACAAGGCACAGGATTGGTGGCATATTTAGATCAGCAAGGAGAACTTATGGGAGTTAAACCACCCAATATGACAGGTGAATAAATGTGGAATATAATTTTTAGTGCAGGCAAGAACCAGTATTTCACTTTGTGCATATTGTAGCTTCTATTTTTACGGAAAACATTAATTTTTTGCTGGAAACCTCCACATGGAGTCCTACGTAGGAACCCAAATAGGGATTCACATAAATTCCTACATAAAAAAATAGTATGCGAAAATTGGAACATGGAACAAAGTATAAACCTGTGTAGGAAACCCTGTGAGAACCTATATGGGAACCTGTATAGGAACCTATGTGAGAAGCTATATAAGAAAATTACTTGAGGACTGTGCAATAGTTTTTTATATCAGCAACATGTGCGCAGCAGTTTTATTAGCCATTTGAAATTGCCTAGCATAAAGGTAATCCTTTCTTAACAGATTTCATTAAAAAGATGATAAGACTGGTAAAATAAAATACCAATTAAAGTTTTTTGAATTTTTATTGCTTTAATTTTCAATTGTTTTGTCTCTAACACTAAAATTAATTTTTATTCTTTCGAAATTTATAAATTTGTATTTTCATTTTAAGCCTGGCGAACACTAAAACCTACTCCAACAGAATGGTTTATTATTTATTATCGAACCAAATTCAAACTAGCGGTAAATCCTATTACAAAAACCGTGTATGGAATCAGTCTCCTTCCTCGAAATGTACATGACGCTCGAACACATTCGTATGTTCGGGTTACTGTAGCTAACATAAAATTTAAGGTGTTCAGAGGCAGGAATCTACGCGTTTCGGGAGCTGAACTTGTAGAACCATATATTTATAAAGTAGGGTAATCGATACAGTCATAAGCCACTTAAGGAATTTTACGAATTTAAAAATTTGTGAAAAACACTACAGGCTTCGAACACAATTCCAAAATATGCAGATAGATAACTAATTTTTTTAAGACAATTCATTTTTGAAGACATTAAGTATAATGTCAAAAAGTATAACCAATGTCGAGGAAGACATAAGGATCAGTGTAGGTCAATGACTGTATGATTAACCACTAAAATGCAATAAAAGATAATTGATGACCACCTGGTTGGCTTTCTGAGATTATAAGTTACTAATTTTGAAAGCACAGTGATAAGCCACTAAGTCGTATAGTCATTTTCTGTAACCAAGATCGGTTGTTAACATGATTTCTACTCAATCTTTGTAAGACAATAAGACAAATGACAATATACGTAGTGTGCAAAAGCTTAAATAATTTAGAATAAATTTTTGTGATTTGTCATATGGATTTCAGACATTGTGGACAATCTATGGTTCTGTATAATTCATGAGGCCATTGATTGGCTACCCGTTTATCAATAAACAGACATGGTTTTGAGCTTAGAATACTACTATAATGCAGTTCAAATAATAAAATTTAAGTTATATTCAAAAGTTTCTAGTTAAATCTATCAAAACTATTACAAAAATAATTATTGTCAACAAGCGGACAATCCTGACTAAAAAAATTTTCCTTTAAATGCTATACTTATTCAGCATCACCGGTTTTAGTTTACTCTTTCATTTGAAAACACTATGCACACTGTACCTACTTCGCTTGTTAATACGTCGCGGAATTATTTGGGCTTTATTCTGCCTTACTTATTAGTAGTTTTTTAAATGAATATTCTTTCATAAAAGCAAATTAAAATAAGGTGACTAATCATTGGGGGGTAGCCAACGATTGTACCGATTACTCTATAGATTTTTTTATATAGAAGATAAACGACAAATTTATCAAAGTTATGTAACATTTCCAGCGTGTATATTCCTGAATAAATAGATGATAAACCAACAATTACTTTTTTAATGGTCTTTAGTGTTTGAAAATTGAAAATGAATGTACAACAATGTGCATGACTGAAAGTCTAATTATGTTACCAGTGCCGGATTAAGATTTTATTATTTGTATGTCTTCTTTAATATTTTAAGTTTATTTAATGAAATCATTACCACCGTAATAAGATTTATTTCACATAAATATAATTTTGAAAAAATCATTTTATTTTTAATTATTCTGAGTTTCCCATATCCTTTTAATTTGTGACATGTGTAATTGGTACCTGTCTTTACCTTGAAATTAATCCTTTTTTGGGTATACTTTAATTAAATTACCAAACAGGTACAAGAAGTATGCGTTTGTTTTGCTACTTTTACGTGGTATTCTCTGGAATCTAAACTCTGTATCATAATGAAAGTCGTTAATAATTATAATTTTAATTATAAACAATTTCTAAATATAATAATATATACGTCAAATAAGCAGATAAGTACATACAAAAAAAGAGCATTTGATCCATAGACAATTTTTTATCATAAAAATATTTGATTTTACAGTTTCAATTCTGAAAGAACTATAATTTTTGTAATTTAATAATTAAAAAATATTTTATTAACTTTAAGGGTATGTTTAAAAAAAATAAATTAGAAAAGCTTGGCGACACTGTGGCCACCTTTTATTTCACGAGCTAGATTAATTGTACTAGTAATAATTTTCACTTAAAACATAAAACTAGCTATGTTATTAGTATAAGGATAACGTACAAGGTCTTTCACGTGGTCTCCACACATAAGGAATTTTTAGCATTCTGTATGTTTTTAGCGTTATCACGAGGATAGGTAATCCGATAGTAAAAAGCATACATATATATATATATAGCAGTGCACATGTTCAATATTTTTCACTTACTGTTAAAAAATCTATCTTAAAACATGAATATCCATATCAGCATTCTGCTGCTGACCAATGTAGTTTTTCTGCGACTTGGTGGTAAGTGGTACTCACTATAATATAAATCTCAATGTGAATATAAAATATGTCATGTGTTTTTGAAATTGAAAATTTAAAAATATTGAGCTAAAGTTCGAAATACGTATTTATTAAACCCTTTTTATTCACCTGATGAAACTTAAATTGTTTAGTATGTAACTCTCAACTTAAATTTTTTTTTTTTTAAATTATTTTAGTTAAATTGTTATATGAAATGATACATTGAAAACTCCAAATTATTTGAAATATAAATTTTTTTATCTTGAGAAGTGTCAACGTATTGTAAGTGAAGCTGTGGCAAAGATAACGCTGAATCAACAGCAATCTGCTTTGCTCGAATCAATGTTTACACTGTGAGCATGTATCATACTAGGGGCTGATGTCACCAATTCTGATTGAATACATGATTAGCTAATCATTATTATTTTTTAATAAAGGCTTCAATCAGGATAGAATTGTGATACGTTCCACCATGGACATTTTAACTCTGATTAGCTAATCATATACCTTCTAAGTGGGAACTGATATTCTCTTGTAATGGCAATTCTGATTGGCCGCTACAAGAAGGACCTTTAAGTTTCTTGCGCGCGCACGTACAAGCTGACAACCACCTGACAACGACATAAACCAAGTCATGGCGTAACCTTACAGCCTAAACAACCTTACAAGCATACCTTACAGCGTAAGGTATGGAAAGTGAGGTTATAGAAAACGAATTATTTACACTTTGAGGAAAGCATCATCAAAGATACATTGGCTTTACAGTTTTGTTCATCTACATTCTAATCTGCATCATAAAAATGGTCTAAATTCATAGTTTCGGTGGAGCATTCGTACGCACATCATACTTTTTTACTCGCGACCTCTTTGCACTTGAACCCCTTGTTCATGGGCACCAGGACTTCCCTTGGCAAAGTTTTATTTCACGGGACCTCAGCTATCTCCCGAGACTCACATCATACCACAAAACACCATATACTCTGCAGGACCGCCCTTCTTTCACGCAAACCCACCTATCCTTTGAAACACCTATTATTGTCTGGAGCCCAACATATCCCATAGGACCTACATTATGACGGAACGTTTTGTTTCAATTGGAATGCCCTAGTCAACCAGACACCTCCCTATCTCATGGGACCCCAAATATGCTTAGGAACCGAACCGATGCTTTGTGAACGTATCCAACTTACACGTACTTAGCTATACGTCAGGCTTCCTTCATACTACAGGAATATATCTAGCATGCATTACTCTCCTTAGTTTGTGAGACCTGAGTCATTCCTCGGGACGCTCTTTATCTCAGTGGATCCTGAACATCCCTCAAGTCTCTATATTTGACAAGACCCCTCCTGTTTCTCGGGACACCCATTATTTCGCGGTTCCTCATATATTCCGCAGCAAACCCTCATTCAGCGGGTCTCTATCTATTTTTTAAGACTCTCATTTAAATTTATAAACACTCAACTAACCTTAGAAAAACCCTACCGCACGGGTACCAAACTAACTATCTCTTGGAATGCCTGATCCCACAAGACCCTACCTGTTAGTGGGAACTCCCTATTCAAACGGACCTCTACACCTATACCCCGAAATACCAAATATCCTTCAGGACCAAACCTATACTTTGAGACTTCATCTGACTCACTCTCACCAAGTTTGTCAGGAGAGTCCAGAGGCTTATGTTATTCCCCAGGAACTTCCTTTGACGTGTCCATGAGTATTTCTCGGGACCCCTTATTCCACGGGACCCCAACTATCCCTTGGGACCCTAAATATATCTTAAGGTTTAGGTATTTTGATTTATGATTAGTTTAGAAGCTGTTTACCGTACAAGTCACCTTAGATAACGGAAAAAAATAGCTTATTCAGACGTTGAATTGCGGTGGATGACTATTTATTAAACATTTGTTAATAACAATAACAATTGAAAGTTTCTGAAACATTTTTTTAATTTAATATAACCATAGATATATCTGAAACATGATTCATCAGACAAAATAATTAGTTGTTGTTCGATAAAAAGAACATCACTTTATAATCAAAATTTCTTCATTAGAATATGTATAATAATGGTAATTGATAATGAATAGTTATTTATGACTCTAAATACTTCTTCTACAAGATATTAGGGCATTTTTAATTAGAATTATTTTTTTGCAGTTGATCACCTTATGAAGATAATCGTTCATATAAATTGTTTGTGACAATTGCATTAAACGCTAAACTAAAAGTGTATGTTCTTAAAGTATATCCTCAATAATTTTAATATATAGCGACTTTTCTCATGTCCTTTCTTCGTAGAAAACAAATCATATTTGTTAAACGTCAAATTTTGACATTTAATTTAATTAAATAATAAATTTGACGAAGTGAAATTAAAAAATCAGGCCTCAAATCGTTCTGTAAAACTTGATCCTGATCGTTTCTCCGAAAAAAACCTCAATATCTGTGACGAATAGCGCGCTCTAGTGGATTATGAACAGTAAATTTCCGATTGCTCGCACTGTGTTCCCCCCCACCTTTGTTACAAAATTTTTTTAGCTTGATTACCTACCTTTTTCTAAAATTAATAATGTAGTTCATGGACGCCCATTTAGCCTCATATTTGCATACTCTCAATGGTAAGACGTAATTAGAATCAAAATATTTTTGTAACTTTGTGAATTTTTTTTTTGCTCGAAAATATTATTTCCTGAACTAGATAATTATTTGGCAATCACGCATCAAAAATCACATTGTGTTTTAATACTAATCAATTACAATCTCGACATTTTCGTTATGAAATAAGAATAAATGTGAAACGTTTTGAACATTAGATTATAGGGTAAGTGCATCAGTCCCTGGACACGTACCAATGGTTGGACAATCACGTTAACTTCAAAGTAGGAATGGTGCAATAAACCATAGTTATTGAAAGTGAATAAGTGTTTGATTTAATTTATTTTCTTTCATCACGGAAGTGAATGAAATTATGTGGATGATTTTCAATTTAACTGTATTAAAAATATTTTTAAAACTGGTCACCGCATATAGCTATTTTAAGGTCATGCGCTATGTTTTGTGTCAGACAACAGAGAATTTTTGTATTGAAGTTGTGACATATGCAAACTGTACTATAACTTGAATGACTGCATTTATCAAACATAGTCGACTTAAATTTTTTTAAATTGTTTGCAATCTAAATTTATATATTGGATCTGCGAAGATTTTTAATATGTTCGACGTCTGACAGAATCGTCATTCTAGCAGTGTTACAAAAGTCGAACAGCTGATGTGCCATAAAAATGAAGAACAGGTATCTTTTTTTCAGAAATAAGATATAGGCACAAGTACTACAAAAACCTTTTTTAACCTTTGTCCGACTACTAGTGCGTTTACCCTATGGGCTACCAAACTCTTTTTAGAGCCGATTCCGCCTAGATTGACTGCTATTTTCTGTTAGGGCTTACTAGCAGTTGAATTGTTTTATTTTAGGCGGTTCTGTTTGAAATTGTTAAGCAGATAATTTTAAGCTTCATATGTAGTTGTTTTACAATTACAAATCTTTATTTTTTCACAGAATTAAATGCAATTAATCCGAGAGCTGCTCCATCTTTCCGATTTCGTGAATCAGGGCCAACGAACAGAGGGAAAATAAAAGGGGGAGTTATGACTGTAGTAGTAAATGCTGATGACGGTCCGGCTCATAAAACTGTTATTTATGGAATGATACCAATCGTAGTGTGGCTAGATGTAACTCGAAGCTACGTGCGGAAAGCTTACTTTCCTAACTGTCGTATTCCTCTAGGCCCATTCTTTAAACATAACAATTTTCTAATCCGTTATGCTAATCTACAAGGCACAGGATTGGTGGCATATTTAAATCAGCAAGGAGAACTTATAGGAGTCAAACCACCTAATATGACAGGTAAATGAATGTGAAATATGATTTTTGTTGCACCCAAAAACTGTTCATTTCGGATGGTATTATAAGTTTGCTTTCATGGTTACTGTATATAATAATCCTTCAATTTATTCACTCACTTTGTACATATGAAAGCTTCCATGTTTACGGAAAACATTTATTTTCTACTAAAAGTGACCGCAGAGGGTCCTACCTAGGAACCCATATGGGGATTTACATGAATTCCTATATATGGAATAGTATGTAGAAATTAGAACATAAATCAGGATATAAACCTATGTGGGAAAATCTATCAGATCCTATATAGGAACCTATAAGGAAATCTATATGGCTCCTACTACGAAGATAATATCCTGTAAACAGAATATTTAAAAAAATTAAAAACCCGTGTGAGATTTTCTGTAAAAGCATTTCATAAATTTTTGAAAACAGAAATCAGTATAGACTTGCATACATATTATCCTGTAGGTTCTTAGGTAATTTCCTATTTCATTAGTGTGCAAATGTGCCTATACGACAGTTCAATAGTGTACGTCATTCTAACATCTTATAAAACTTATTATTCACTTAAAGTTCTTTTAGTTAAATGAAATTTTTAAAGCTTAAATCACAATATTAAATTTTTGTCATGCAAAACTAACGCAAGAGTTTTTTTTATTTAAATTTTAACAATTTACAACTAGATACATTGTCTCGGAAGCTTCTCAAATAAAGAAAAAAATTTTAAATACACCTTGTTAAAATAGTAGCTTGTTGAACTTTAAGTCACTTAATGAATTTCAAGTTCAAATCATTAAAATTAAAAAATATTTAAGTAGAAATATTAAAAATCACATGAAATAAAAATTTAATCTTGTATCACTGCATTACGTGTTTCAATTATTATAATCTTTAATATTTTTTGTACTTAAAATAAGTGAATGGCGGAAGCTGGTTTTTTAATGATAAACTGTTGAAGACTACCGATTCAAATATGTTAAACTTCCATTGCTCAAATTTAGAATAGTAAGGTATTTAATTCTAGAAACATTCTTTTGAAAATTCCTTGATCTTCATTTTCGTTTTCAAGCTTGGCGAACTCTTAAACCTACTCCAACAGAATGGTATCTTATTTATCATGCCACACAATTCAAGCTAGCCGTACATCCGGAGACGAAGACCGTTTATGAAATCAGCCTCAAATCTGGAAATGTACATGACCATCAAAGACATGCATGCCTTCCGATTACTGTGGCTAACATAAAATTAAAGGTTTTCAGAGATAGGTATGAACGCATTACAGGAGCTGAGCTTGTAAAACCATATATTTATAGTGTAGGATAATCGGTACAATCATTGGCCACTTTAGGAATATTTTAGATGTAACAATTTGTGAACAATACTATAAGGGTTGGAACGAAATTCTAAAATATACAGCTAGATGTACAATTTTATAAAAATAATTTATATTTAAAGAAATTAACAATAATGTCGAAAAACATTGTCATTGTGTATGAAGACATAGTGATTAGTATATGCCAATGATTGTACGATTAGCCGAAGCCAAGGTCCGCTGTTGACATAATTTTCACTCATTCTTAAAAAAACAATGTGACAAATAACTATATACGTAGTTTTAAAAATTTTAAACAATTTTCAATAAATTTTTGCAATTTCTCATTTGCTTCACAGATATTGCGGCCAATCTATGGTTCCGCATGATGCACGAGGCCATTGATTGGCCACTCATTTATTAATAAACATACAGCATTTTGAGGTTGAGGTACTAGTATTATGTATTTGTAATTACTAAATTCAATTAAAATCAGCCAACGATTGTACGAATTACCCTGTAGATAATTTTATATAAAATATAAACGACGGATCTATGAAAATTGTGTAATATTGTCAGGTATATTCCTGAATAAGTACATGATAAAGCGAAAATTACTTTTATAATGGTCTGCTGGTTTTTTGAACATCGAATGTGAATGTACATCAATGTGCTGAATTTTTCCTTTTCTACATATAGTTATTGTTTAAAATAAAACTAGGTACTAAAAATGTGGTGACTCAATTTGTGAAATAAAAAACAGTCAAGGTCACTAAACTCGAACTCCAGCATACTAAAACAGCATCTGGCTAAAATTCGAGTAACCTAAGCAATCCTTTCTAAGAAATATTTAACATTTCTCTTAAGTTGGAGTGATACTTCAATAATTTATAGAAAAAGGGATTCTAACAGATATTTTAACACAAGATGTATCAATGTTTTTTAAATACCTCAAAGCCTACCCAGCCTCACTCGGAAAATTTTTCAGATAAACGGAAAAAGTTTATCATTTCTTATTTTCGTGTAATTTTTTTTAACGTTAACAAAACTGAAAAAAATACTATTATAATATACAAAATATTGAGGTTTTAGAGCAATATTTGTAATATTTCTCTAGCTGTGGGCTCTTAACTTCTTCTAAACCGCACCATGAAGGCACAAATTTAAATAACTTTATGCCATCTATCTATTATTTTTTGTCCTAGAAACATCAAATATGCAGACATATATTGTTTAGTGTACATATTCTCGAAAATAATTGCGTGTCCACATATATGGACACTAGTGCCTTATGGAATGAAAAGTTGGACAAAAAATGTGACTCTGGAATTATTTTATTTATTTTAAACTAGTATATATTTAGTATATTACATGTCGCATGTGTATCTTTATGAAAATACAAACATTTTAAAAAGTTTTTGTTGCATGTATACAACATATTTTATAGAAATTACGAGTATTATGCATTGTAGTAGAACAATAATGCAAATTAGGAATATAACTACAACAAGAGTACAAGGAAATTATTTTATTCGGAAAATTAAAAATCAGGAGATAATATGTTGTAAAAGATTTTTTCAATATAAATTATTATATGATTTTGTTGCATTTTTTAATGCCAAATCCAAAAAGGCCTTGTTTTTGTGATATTCTATACGGTTAAAAGATACATTGCAGAGAAGTTGTCTCTTTCTACGAAATTGCAAATTTGACTGCTTACACGTATTTGAAGCAAATTATTGTACTGTATCTAGTATTTCATTGTACCACATATTTCAATATCTGAAAATTTCACATTCTTCACAAAGTTTATTATTTTCTTAGTGTTAACAGTATTCAATTCTTCAGATTCTTGAGCAGGTTGTAATCACGCAAGCGTCACACAGGCGCTGTACACGTGATACAAAGGATCGTTTGGAAGAAAGTGTAGATAGCGCATGCGCTTCTTCCTCTATTATAACGCATGCGCCACTCCCCTCTACTATGTCACATGCAACAGCTCTGAGCTCTTCTGCGTATCGTGCTCCGTGCTGTTTTTATTTCATGC
>JAUELO010443214.1:0-13986 GCA_032357855.1 Amphibolips quercusostensackenii | reverse complement strand
TTATCGTTGGATTCATAATGGAAGAAACTTTCCATTTTTTTGCAAAGGTATCCGTTTCAGAAGCGTTAAATGAAATTTTTCTAAATTTACACAAATTTGTTTTGGAGATAATTAACGGTTCTCACCTTTCAAGTTAGCACGTTCGGACATTTTGAGGAAGTTCTTGTTCAATGTTATTTGCGACTATTAAGGGAAATAGGATCGCACTATTTATTAACACTTACCAACCACTGGTGTTTTATAAATTCAAATTCTAAATCAATATTAATGAAACAAGTAACGATGCTTCATGCTTTTAACATAAGAAAACTGCAATTCGGTAAAAGAATATCTATTTTTTGTTTTCGTTCACCTTGGCGTACAAAGATTTCACTAACTGACGATCACCAAAAAAAAGAGAGAAGAATCCAGAGAAAACAGATTTGATTTCGAAAACTGTTCAGATTCAATTAATTTAACATCAAGTTAGCTTTGACTATCATTAGAATTTTCACTATGCTTATAATCGTAAGTGATACGTTCGCGTTTTACAGTACCACGTGCGCTTAAAGCAAGATTCCGATTTAGAATAGATATTTCTGATGACCGCTAAAGACCATTTAAATTAAATTGTGTTTATAGCGTAGCTGGATTTTGACTACATTTCTCATTTCTCCGTTATTTCAGTATTTTGTACCAGGTGACAAAGCATTTTATTTATGCACGATATTTTAAAATTAAATAACTCTTAATAAAAGTTACTTTAGGTCTGAACTTTTTTTCGTAATTCTTAAAGTTTAGGACACGGTTTACTTGAAATAAATAAATATACATATATATTGTAACCTTAGAGTTACAGGACTAAGCCTGAGCATAGGCAAGCTGGCATTCTCCTGTGAGGATGCTTTGTAGTGTTGCATAACGAAGGAGAATGTCAGATTGTGCAAACTCTAAACCCCTCCCACGAGTCCTTCTGTGACGTAATGTTCCCAATAAAAAGGGACGCACCAGCCCAAAAAGACGAGTTGTCCGCTCGTGGGTGAGACCACGAGAACCAGCTCTCCAGCTCGACCTATGGGCATCTTAAGGATATTCTCCTTAACTTACCCAAATATCTGGCAAAGATTCGTTCCGTGTGCGATCGGGTATCGAAATCGGGTATACCTCTTTTTCCGTTCTCTGAATCTGGGTATTTCACCCATTTGAATTGAGTATTAGTGAAGTTAAAATCTTTATTCTATTGCCATTGGGCACAAGTGGATTAAATTCAATAAATTGAAATTTTGTGTATTGCCATTGGGCACAAGTGGATTAAATTCAATAAATTGAAAGTTTATGTTTTGCCATTGGGCACAAGTGGATTAAATTCAATAAATTGAAATTTTGTGTTTTGCCATTGGGCACGTTTTGAATTGAAAGTGAATCCTCGATCTGTCCATTAGGCAATATTGAATTGAAATTCAATAAAGATTAAATTTGATTTGCCCGTGGGCAAAATCTAAAATAATCAGAATTTGGTTAAAGTTAAACTCAAACAAAAGAAATATAAAGAAGGACATTATTCCTTTTATTTTGCCGTGCCAATATCAGGCTTTTATTTGACAAAAATTGAACCTTCCAGTATTTGTGATTTCTATGAATTCCTGGTGTCATTCACAGTAAACTGTTTTCACTTCAATAGAAGTCAAGGAACGGAGAAACAGGTAGGAGAGCCCCGCATCTACCTCACTTCTCTCTCTCTAGCGCTAAACGCGTTTCTCTCGAACAAATAAGCCTATTCGAACGGCTCTACCATTACGTCCAGGCTTAACGCCCACGTCCTACGAAAATCATTGACTCGAAGGTCAAAACAAAGTACCATCTCTCGGGCCGGGTTGTGAAAAGTTGAGGCCTCAAGGATAATCCGTATTTAGGATTACGACTCTGAGTCCGTTCATTTAAATTCTCAGAGAATCTCGAGCAAGCTTAAGCCACTGGTAAATTTCAAATAAAAGAAGCCTATTCTGTCAGTTCAGAAAGGAAATATAGCTTTCGTTTGGAAATTAAATTCCAAATAAAAATAAATTAATTGTCTCACTCGCCGATGTTTCATTTTGCACCTTCAATAGAAGGTAGTCCTTTTCTCAGACCAGCTTGAGAGTTACAGCCTATAAGTCTGGAATCGAGGTTCGCTTCGTACCCCATTCTCAACGGCAGTTTACTCTACCCAATCCCGGTGATCTATTTTTAAGACAGATCAACACATACTAGTTATCAATAGGTCTGAAATCGAGGTTCGCTTCGTCCACCATTCCCACGATAACTCGTATGTACCGAAAGGGTGGTCAATCGTGAAGCCATTTTAAAAGTACTAATTGTTAATAAGTTTGGAATCGAGGTTCGCCTCGTACACCACTCTCAACGACAATTCGTACTTCTCGAGTGAAACTATTATTATTCCGCGAAGGTAGTAAGTATAAATTACCAATAAGTCTAGAATCGAGGTTCGCTTCGTACACTATTCTCACGGTAATTTATATTCGTACCAAAGCTAATTTCCAGATTTATTAATCACGATAAAAAGAAGGAAATATCAGTCATCGATAAGATTAGAATCGAGGTTCGCCTCGTACACTACTCTCAAGATGATTCATATTTGTGCGTGAATTTTCTAGGTAATTACTGACAAGTTCAAGTTTAAAGGCAATATAGAGCTTTAATCACTGACCGGTCTAGAATCGGGGTTCGCTCAGTCCTCTATTCCTTCCAGTGATTCATCCTCTTGCCTGAGGCTACCTTTCATGGTCAAGAGATTCAATGAGCAACATTACAAATAAGGAATAAATGAGTATGCAAACTTTTTAGAGCTCAGAGGCAAGACTTCCCACAACAAACCTGAGAATGATACATAGCAATATAGAATGACTTAAGTCAAAATAGACTTGATCGAAACTCAAGTGAGATACTTACATTCGAGATTTATCTTTTGATACTGGCGGATTAGGAATAGATAATAACCATGTCAATCAACGTACAAAAGTGCTATAAGATTATGTAAACCGTGATGGGAATCAATCTACTTCGACATAGGATTGATGAGCGTGTCGACTGTAGAGTCAAAACAAATAAACGAGAATAAAAAAAAATATATACTACGTTAGAATAATCGGGTATTCTTATATCCAGACGAACAAATCTTTTAAACAATTTATGTAAGCTTAAGTTAGAAAGTGAAAGAGAGAGAGAGACAGAAATAGAAATATTCTTGAGAAAAATACAAAAACATAAAGTCGAGTTACTATAATTTAATCGCTAATGCTAAATGTTATTGTGAGTCGTGTGAAAACACTATGTAAGATTTCAATTCTGTTTACTTAATTAGCCCTGAGAAACATCCTATGGAATAAAGACTGATTTATTTAGATCTATATTATTCAAATAAGATAGCATAGACTACAGGGAACCTATGTATAGTTTAGCTTAGGTCTTCCTATGAATAAACATTGAGTTTAATAGGAATCTCACGCCTTCTCTCTCCTGAACCTTCATTAAAATTAAGGTAATTGAGAAATTAATCAATTAACATAAGTCACTTACGGAGCATAAGGTATCCGTAAAGTTACAATACATATATTTTTTTTTTTTTATTCTGACGAGGAGTTTCTCGTTCTTTTGAGATCCGTGAAAAAAATCGCAAACGCATTTAAATTAAGAAAATGGCAAAGGTTTTTGTCTTGTTTTGAAAAAACAATGCACATGCTGCGGATCATTGATTTAAAAATTTTTTTTAGGTTCAATTTAAAATAAATTTTAATCCATAATTAAATTTTTTTAAATTAGGTTTTTGGGTCTATTACAAAATATGTCCGTTTTCACAATAATGCTTAGGTGTTTGAAATTTGTCATACCTTAATCATTTCTAAAATAAAATTGTGTATTATTTTTGAATTAAAGTTACTTTTTCTACTTGAAATGAAATTGAAAGACCAGAGAATACGTTTAAATTTGTTAAATTATATTTTACGGTGCAGAAACAGAGTTTGCTCTATCTTATATTGCACACCAATGTGACATTTTTGTACACTTTTGTCCTTCAAAATTTGAGTCTCTTAATTAAAATATAATTAAATTACTTAATGTAATAAAAAAGAAAATTTAACCTAAAGTGAATTTCTATAATAAATGCAGCAAAAATGATTTCTTGTGTCTGAGAAAATTTTTAATGTCGAACTTTCCAATTTTAAATCAGATATTAAACAATTTTTAAATCTTTGCGCCTAAAAATCTCCTAGATGGAAAAGTTTTGTGGTCTTTTAAAACATATATCATATTTAGTGTCTCAATTAATCAAAATTTTACATTGAAAATTGAGAATTATGACAATACTTGTGCTTTTAAAATATATGACGAAAGAATTATAATGCTTAATCCATGGTTAATTTATTAACCTATAGAATTTGTTGTCTGCCTAAGATTTCAAGTCATTGTACATACTAAATTTTTAATTACATCTTAAATTAAAGTTAAATCAACCGTCAATTGAAAACATTTATTGTAATCTTTGGTAATTCTAAAGGTTCCATGTGTAATAAGTTAAGCAAATATGGAATATTTGGATATCTGAGATCAAGCAGCTTTCTTTTTTTACTTCATTTACCTTAAATACATATGGGATTATTATCGGACAGAAGTCATAAAGCTTAGTATATATAGCAGCCATTTTTCGAGATGCTTTTTACACATAATTAAAAATTATTTTCTTTATCATCGTGTGCATTTATTAAAGATGAAGAATGTAACTAGTAGTTTCTTACTTACATTATTGAGTTTCCTGTACGTTTTACGTAAGTGTAATTCACTGTTACATCATTATTTATAAAAACTACTAAGCACAAATTTTTAATTATTTATTTCTGAATTTTTGAAATATACAAATCCCCTTAACTGTACAATAACAATTAAACACTATAACAATAAATTTTGTTATTTTCAAATAATATTTTTCACATCTGAAAAATTTTTAATTTATTATTTAAATCAAAGCTACAAATTGAAAAAGAAATTTTCTTGTTTACTATGAAGGGCATTAAGTAAAAATTAAGTCGTGTAAAAGAAGTAAATTATTAAATAGACCTAAATTTTTGTTTCTGAAATTCGAGTGCTTCAGGGTTCGAAGTAATAGAATAACTGTTATCGGGTTGTATAATAACGTGTGTTATAATGTTGTATGTGGAATAAAGTGGTCCAAATGTATGCGTGTTAAAAAATTTATATTAATTTTAATTTTTTTTTCATTTCAATACATTGTTGAAAAAATATATTTTTTACGTTGCTGTAGATTTATATTTTCGGTTAAAAATAAAATTTTGAAAGAGAAACTTCAAATATTTAATTACGTTAGAATATTTATGTTATTTAGTTCGAGAGAGTTCGTTCTTTTTTTTTAATATATTTTTTTTCACCTAGCCCTAAGTCCCGCTGAAATATTGAAGACACAGAAAGGAAAGATAATTTGAACACACAAATTTTTTAACAATAAATAATTCATTTATTGACATAAAATCTCACAACGACGTCTCTTCTGAATTATATAAGTACTGTGTATCCCGACAATCGTTCATTTAATTTTTTATAGGTGCGCGGTCACCTATGGTGATTCAATCTAAATCGCTACAAAGTAGAGTCACAATTTTTTCAGTCTTTTACCATCTCGAGTGAACGACATTAGTTTCAACGATGCCGTAGGTACAATGATTCAGTCTTTGTTCAATCACAGTTTAGTGGGTAAATGAATATCTGCTCTATAATCCAGCTACTGCAGCTGAAACCGTGAGTGCCGTCCTTTCATAAATCAGATGCTCCCAGGAATACTTACAGCGCGTCAGGAAATCCAAAGTGAAATCAAGTCTAGCGCTTAAGATAGAGTACCTGGAATGTTCCTTATGCTGTCGTTATCTAGAGCCTGAATTAGCGTGGCCAGAATAATTATTACTGAGTGGTCTGGAGCCCTTGAGGCATGCACAGAGAAAATAAATAGAACAGTGCGGTCCGGAGCCCTTGAGGCGTGCCTAAAATAATTGGTGCTGTGCGTTCTGGAGCCCTTCAAAAGTGCCTAGAGAAATAAACAATAACGGGCGGTCTGGAGCCCTTAAGGCGTGCCCAGAGAAAATAAATAATCATTCACGGCCTGCAGCTCTTAATGGGTTTCTCCGCACGCGCTTTCTGTCAAAGAAATTCTGGAGCCCGTAAGAGCGTACCCAGAGTTAGACACAAAATGTAACGGTCCGGAGTCAGTTAATAGCGTACCCAGAAAAGATTTAACATCAAAAAATCTTGGAGCCTGTGAGGCGTACCCAAGGGGGCCATTGTTTTAGGAGCCTGGACAGCGTACCCTAGAACAATTTAAAAAGAATATCTGGAGCCTGTTAAAGCGTCCCTAGATCTAAAAACCATAAACCTTAATCCTTCGACGATTAGCAGGCAAAAGCACTTACTAAGTTGTATTGTCTGTATGTGGACCATGGTTTTCCGTAGTCCACTCGAGAGTCTCGATCCGAATTGCGCTTCTCTTCTTATATCCTCTACGCTTGTCGTTGATTTCGGGTAAGAAAATCCTGCGCGGTCTAGTTTTCGCTGCGAGTACTACCTCGCCGTCCGTTCACTTCTGCATGGCTACGTCTACTTTAGACCTTTCCCGCTCATTAGGGTGGCCTGTTTTTAGGCGCCGATTATAATGACCATTTTAAATTAAGAAATCCCACTGTTTTTTTGTATCTTCATGTTCACATATTTTGATAAAAATTTGCCTTTTTGGTATAAAATTAATATTCTGCATAAAGATTCCTATTTTTTTGTTTAAAATTTATCTTTTTTTAAAACTTAGTTTTTTGTTTAAAAATTCAGCTATTTGGTTAATAATTAAACAAGTTTGTTATAAATCGTCGGGTGTTCGTACGACTCTCGTACTTAGTGTTGCCGCAATGTGACAACACAATGTTCCGTCGCACTCTGTTGTCGGAACTAATCTCACCCAGACAAGTTGAGAAATTTTCTGGAAATTATTGTTATTTTCATAAAATTATTATGTAAAATCTGCCTGAATTGCAAAAAAAAATATTCTAAAACATTTTCTATCTAACAAATAATTATTATTATATAATAAATTACAATCTCCACGAAAATTAATTGCATACTTCCTTTACTAATGTCCTTGTTTCCTGAACTTTAGATTGTAATATCTTGTTAGGTGTATTAAATTTTAAAATCCTTCCTCCTTCGATGGCCTCTTTTGTTTCTTAGAAGGCAAGAAGTACGTTATTTTCCATTTTGTTGCGATCTAAGGATTTTAAACTTACCTGACTAAAAGTGCGTTTTGCCTTCGCATTGGAAAAGGCAGAATGTACGAAAAAAATATAGCCTCTTGTAAATTTTTAAAAATTAGTTCATATGCTGCGTTCCTGATCTAGAAAACCTTACCTTAGTATTCTTCTGCAGATAGTGTCGAATTCAATTCATAATCTACGTGATCAACTCCGTAGAGTCGTCATTCGTTGTTTAACTTTAGTGCATCGACAAACTATTTTAAAATCAGGAATCTCGATAATACTGACTGCAATGTTGTAACCCTAAGTGATAGAGCAAATTCAGTATCTACTACCGTTATAACTCTGAATGTTGAGTCAGAAAAGTTGAAGCGCTTTTTAAGTTCAGAAACGAGAGTTATATTAAACTAAAGGATGCTGTCGTAAAAGAAATTTCAGTCATTTTCAGGAACATTGCCATCTTATGTTTATTCAGCATGACTTATAGCAGCAATCACATCCAGCTACATATGTTTTTGATCAATAAACATTGATTCGTTGTGAGGATAAAGTTTTTAAAAATCAGACGCAGACTTCACATAGCTGCTTCGCAGTAGTTGGTCCAAACAGTTGAGGACGAGGTTTGTGAGTTCTGGTTGCAATTTATCTGAGAATAGAATTTCTAACTAGAAAATCGCATTAAAATTAGTCATGAGTCCTAAACCGTAGTACATGAATTCTTAAAGGATGATTGTGAATCTGTTCAACATAACATTTAGAATTTCTTTAGTGATCTTAAATGGATCTAGTAGAACTGATGAAGCAGAATAAGCAAGTAAGTCTTGAAACTTGTTTAGGACAATACCTACGCAATCTAGTTTCAGGAAGAGCCAACGTGTAGTGTTTACAGCGAGAATCCTATAAATTCTAGCTTAAAAAATTCCTCGAATTATTTTGAGTCTACTTATTTTGAAGCGCTCCGATTAAAATGAGTTTCAATGTTTCGCACTATATCCTTAGCTGATCTAAGTGATTTGATACAAGCTGAACCGACTGAAAGATTTAAAGAATTGCATATGCACTTCATGCAAACCGCATTTGGCAACCATTCCAAAAACTATATGATAAGTAAATAATCTGCTTTGAATATTTTATTCGTCGTATTAAACGATAGCCTAATCAAGATGTTAAGAAATATTTTTCTTTGGTTTTATAACAACTTTAAGCAATCGCACAAGTCTGGAGCTTCCAAATTTGTCATTGCCACTATTCGAAAAATCTTGCTATGACATTAAACTGCTTATCACTATAGTAGATGACAGCGAATACACATTGCTTCGTTACCCTTTTGTTTATGTGTTCATCCATATTAACCTGAAAGAAGCATCGGAGTGTTTTAGGAGTAATGAAAAGTTTATTTTTAAAATACTTTTCGAGTGCATTTTTATCAGAGCGTTTAATTGCGTCCTTCGCACTGCTAACTTTTTTGAAATTTGTGGGTCTAAAAAAATATGTTTTGGCATGAAAGACTTAAAAGATTTTAAGCGCTGATTGATAACGCTTTTGCATGCGGCAAACTTCTTATCACAAACCTTGCAATAACCCATCTCATCTCAATTTTTTGTTTGAATTAATATTTTTGTAACCAGCTTTGGAAATCACAAGTCTTAAGCCAACTATTAGAGAAGATTAGCTTACTTTTTTCCTTTTTTTATTTGATAAACTTATTTTCCTGTCGAAAACAGGATTTGTTTTAAAAGAAGAGTTTTGAAAATTTTTTTTCCTGTTTTGAGATTTCTTGGTTGCTTTGACTGACACTTAAACAGTCAAGCTTCCTGCTGTTATTTTCTTTGAATATAGCTTTTCATTTGAAATTATGTCATGGATTAACCATTATCCGTATAAGAATACTTATCCGACTTGCGAGTTCCTGTCAGATTTTGTCTAAGTCAGCTTCTTTTTCTCAGCTATCTCCAGTAAGGCTTTCTCAAAGGAATCTGGTAACTCTTTAAAAAAACTTTTCTAGATTTCCTTCTAAGTATGAGCTTAGAACGTCCAATTAACAAATCTTAGGATCTTTCTACACTGAAAGTGTCACAAAAGTCCTGATTAAGATCAGTCGAGCTACAGGAGCAAACGTTTCATGAAAATCGATTTCTGGTCGTCGATTAAATTCTTTAGGTACAAGACTTGCCTTTTGCCTCTTTGATTTTCCGCTAGTTTCAAAATTGTTTTGTAATACGATTCCGCAAGTGATAAAATTTCGATTTCTCTGACGCACTACCAACTACCAGGTGTCGCTCTCGATAATCGACTTAGAACTCATCTTTTCTGATCGCTTTCCAATCTTCTGCATTGCAGCTTGACATTGATTTCTCAATACAAATTTCTGACACTCTAGCAATTTTTCCCGCCGGCTCTAATTCATCAGTGGCTATAATCTGACCTTCGTTTGCGCGGTTATTTTTCGGCGAATCTCTCATTTCTTTTTTTGCGACTTGAGGCCTACCTTTTTCTTTTCGTGTCCGGTCTTAATTTTGCAGGCATTCCTAAGATATTTTTTCAATTATACTTGATCGAAGTACTCTTCTTCTTTTTCAATTTTTAATGAATCCCTTCTATCTTCAAAAGAAGCAGAACTGCTCAGAATTCTCTTCCGGAGAATAGTCGGATTTTCTTCTGCTGCGCTTTAAGTACAACCTTTTCTAAATGTTATTCGTGATGAAACCCGAAAATTCGGGATTTTTGGTTAATTTCTCAAGGAACTTTTCATCCCGCAATGCGATTATCTAACTCTCGGCAGCTATCGAAACTCTGTTTGCCGCTGATTATTCTGAATACCCAAGAAAAGTATCGCGTCTGGAATTCTTCTTTTCCTGAAGATAAAACAAGTCTAGATCCGTTGCATCCGAATGTTACAAAATAAGAAAGAATCGGATTTTTTTAGAATAATACCCTATGCGGTGTTTTTCCGTTCATGCTCTCTAATCCACATCAGTTTTAGATGTAATTCACTGTCACAATCGCCTCTTTGAAAACTGCTTTTTGATAAGCGGCTTGTTTTCCTTAGAGACTTCAAATGCGTCGGTTTTATTCCTTGAGGAGCGTACTTAGTATAATCACGTATTCCCAATTTCTTTTTTTGGATAAAAGAAATTTATTTGCTCTTTTCAGGAATCGTGATTGTCTTTCTTTAGTGTTTCTACGCGTATCGAGTGCATCAAAATAATGTTCCTTGAGATTCATGAAAAATCGCGCTTCCCTCCAGTACTACATTGACCAGCAATTTCACTTCAATAATCGATTTTCCGAACTTATTCGCTCATTTAAATCTCTGTCCAAAAACAAATCTGGGACAACAAACCGTTCAGGAAACAGAAAGGATGTGAAGAGAATAATAAATTCTTAATTTTACTTTACAGAAACTATTTGACTTTATTGATTTAAAGAGACTAGTAGATATTTTCGTGAGAACAAAATGACTTCTATAAATTTGTAACCATATAGTTAAATTTTTAACAAAATAATTAAATTTTAAACAAAGCAGTTAAATTTCTAACCGAAAAAGATTAATTTTTTACAAAAAAGATCACTTGCCCAGAAATAGGACTTTTTAACGAATAATATAAGTTTCAACTAAATAGCTACATTCTCGAAAAAAACAGGATGCTTCAAGGATTTTCAACTGAAAAGATAAATTTTCAAGAAAATAGCTAAATTTTTAAATTTTAATCAAAAAAATCAATGTCTAACAAGGCAGCTTGACTTCTACCAAAGTAGTTGAATTTTTTCAAAAAAAATCAGTGTGCAACCAAAAAAGAAATTGTTACACTTTTAGAAAAAAAAATATGATGAAAAACATGTTTAAGAGAGTAGTTAAACTTCAAAAAACAAGATGAATGTCAAAGTGAAGTTATGTAAGAGCAAGTATTGTAACTAAGAAAGGTTTTTATTTTTAATTAAAAATAGTTTAATTAACACATAAAATCTAAATTTTGCTACAAAGTAGTAAAATCTTCAGTAAGGGAAAATTACTTTTAACTAAACAGTCGTATTTTCAACTTAAAAAGAAGAATTCACAACGAAAGAACATTTTCTTAATCTCAAAAGGATGAATTTTGCAAAAAATTCAATTAGCATTCCAATGATAACATTTTTGAATGAAAATATAATCGTCTGGAGAAAGCCACCCTGGTTTCAGTGAATCTTTAATCGGTAGAAGGTAAACTTTGTATTTATGATTACAATGCTTGTTCAGTAAATTCAGAATATATTCAATATCACATACATTTTTGCGGTAAGAACACCTTCCAACGTATGCTAATCATTAAAACATTTTTATTTTATTCAAATGATTAATGAAATACAAATATCGCACAAGGACAATGAGATAAGGAATGTACTAGATATATTATACACTGTGATTAAGCAACATAATAATTAGCAGTTAAATTTTAAGTTTATTTCTTTATTTTAAAGGTATCTACAAATAGTGGAAATACATTAAAATTCTTCAAAATATTTGAAATTGTGAGAAGGTCTTTAAATTAGGAGCTAAAATATAAACTAAAATAAAGAAACTTCAACCAGAGAAATAAATTTTGAATAAAGTAGTTCAACTTTTCATTAAAAAAAAATGCATTCTTAACAAAGATTGTAATTGTTGATATTTCAACGAAATGAGATTTTATTTTTCAGCACAAAATAGTTAAATTTAACCAAAAAAGATTCATCTTCACCAAAACAATATATTTTTTGAAAAGTATAGCTAAATTTTAGCCAAAAAGATGAATTTCCGACCATAAATAATAATAAAAAAATAATTTTCAAGAAAATGAATTAATGTCTTAATAAATAGTTTAATTCTTAACTAACAAAGATCAATATTTAACAAAAAAAGATCCATTTTCAACAATTAATAAATTTTCCAAGCAAAGGTATAAATTTTTGACTAAATTTTTAGTCAATAAAATAAATATTTAACAATTAGTTCTACCTTTTTCTAAGTATATTTGGATTTTCAACCAAAAACGATTGATCTTAAAAAAAATGTGATAGTTGAGATTCCATTAAAAAAATAATTTTCTTCTGAGTCAAATACAGTTACATTCAACAAAAAAAGATAGGTTTAAAAAAACAAAGGTAGTTTTATGCTCGAGAGATGAATCTACAACTAAAAATAAATTTTTAACAAAGCAGTGAATTTTTGGTCCACGTATAGTTTAATTTTCAAAGAAATAAAAAGTTAAGATGAAGAAGAATTTTTGTATCAAAACAAGTTTTTCAACAAAATGCATGATTTTTTAACTAAATAATTAAATTTGCAGGAAATATATAATTTGTAAGCCAAACGTGCAATGGTTACATTTTGTGTTGAAATATCACTTTGCAACCATCGAAAAAAGAATTGTCACCATAATGGTTGACTTTTTAACAAAAAAAAATAAATTCTTAAAAAAAAATGTGACAGTTTATATTTCAAGCAGTATCAATTCCAGTTTTTAATTGAAAACATTAAATCAACCAAAAAAACAAATAAGTATCGAAGTAGTTGGATCCGCAACTCATAAGGATGAATTCTTATTTAAAAATACTTGGATTTTCAACCAAAGAGAGAAATTTGTAATAAAAATAAATACTGAAGTCTCAAATTATTCTTTTTTTGTTTATAAATATGATTCTATAGAATTCAAAACATTTTCGAATTCATGGTCAAGAAAAATTTCAGAAAAAAGTGTTTTCCCGAACGTTTTTTTTTGTCTTTCTTCACAGTCTACGCTAGCGGAACGATTACTTTTAAACGAATTTATTAATCAAAATATCTTTCAGCATATTTTTTTGTCCGATGTTGTTGGTTTTAACAATAAATTATCAAAATGAAAAAATTCACTTTCCAATCAAACCGCACTTGATACGATAGTCTATGATTAAAATTATTATGCTTAACAGGTTCTACAAAATCTATTCTTGGTTTTGTTTTGTATGAATAATGAGTTTGGTTCTAAACTTAAATAATGCTAAAAGAAAATTATAAATTTAAATTTATAGCAAAACAATAAAAAATAAGACAAAAGTGTTCAAGCAGGAAAATTTGTTGCCTTGAAAAGAACTTTAAAATCTCCATTAATGGTTCTTTTATAGCACCGTCTGTTTTTCCGTAAAATTAGAATTTTCACATATTCATTATTTCTAATAAAAGATATTCGATTCATATATATTTGGACTTAATTATTTTCCGTTGATTCTTGACGTTTTAAAACTTCCTGAGGGCCTAAAATGAACAAACAGGCTATTACACTAAAATGATAAAATACAGAAAAAAAATTTTGTCACCTCTCTTCAACAGCAGCAGAATTCTTTTGATTTGGCCAACAATGTATTTCCTAGTAGACCTATTAGCGGTGGAATTATCAAATTAAACACGTTATTTCATTTAATTGAACTTTTTCGTCTTTCCTGAAAATCTGCTAATTACAAATTGATTCGTTTTGCTGTACTTCTAGTTACTTCTCACTACTTCTCATGAAGAGATAAATCATCTGTTTCTTGTTGCAGACTTAAGTTTGGAGTCTTCATCCGATGATGAATCTGTTCCTTATGTTCCTCGGGAAATAAATTTTTTTTCTCCAAACATTTCGTCTTCTAGGGAGAGGTCTAGGTCAGGGTCTCCTGAAGCCAGGTATTCGAATACTAATCCTCCTCCTCCTTCTTCTCCTCCTCCTCCTAC
>JAUELO010443165.1:0-13991 GCA_032357855.1 Amphibolips quercusostensackenii | reverse complement strand
AGGTTCAATTAATTTTATTACAACAATTTTAAATATACTGCCTAATTTGATAAGAATTGATAAAATTCCTCTATTTGTATGATCCTTTTTTTTTAACACCTATTTTATTATTGTTATCTGAATTATTATTATTAAACCAAAAAAGGATCAATTTTCAACTAAAAATGAAATAATTGAACTTTCAGTTTTAAAAAATTATTTTTAAACAAAGTGATTAATTGTCAACTAAAATGATGAAACTGTAACTGAAATAGTGAAATTTCCACCCAGAAAGATGAATTTTTAACCAACAAGATTAATTTCTATTAAAAAAGACGACTTTTCAATTAAAAAAGATACATTGTCAATTAAAACTTGAATATTTATATTACTTGTTAAAAAAATCAATTGGTTAATTATTTGATTTTAATAAATTAATTAATTTTTATTTAAGAAGATTAATTTTCTACCAAAACTGAAGGATTTTCAACCAAAAAACATTAATTTTTAGTCAAATATTTGAAATTCAAACTAGAAAAGATCAATTTTTAATTAAAAATATCAGCTTTAAATCAAAAATAGAACAGTTACATTCTTAGTTGAAAAAGTCAATTCTCAAACAAACAAAAAATAATGTTTCTACAAAATAGTTAAATCTTCGAACAAAGAAATGAATCTTCTTTAAACAATGAATTTTTGACAAACAAGTTAAACTATTAACCAAGTAGTTATATTTTTGACAAAAAATATGACTTTTTAACAAAATAGTTGTATTTTCAACAAAATAATTAAATTTTCAACAAAATAATAGAATTTTTAACCAAACGAGATGAATTCCGAATACAAAACGTAATACATCAAACTCTCCCTTTCAGTCCAGTGTCGGGGGTTGTCTTCGAATGTTTTGGAACGAAAGCGGAGGAATACAAACGTAAACAGTCAGGGCCGTAAGAACCATTTTTCGAAAAAATGTAAGAATTTTTAAACGCTGAAATCAATATTTCGCGCCGTTTGGCTTAAAATTTGAATTGTCGACTTTTTTCAATGTACTTTCGATGAATAAAAGAAAACTGACAATACCTATCGAAAAATTGTGTGAATAAATTTGATAGAACTTTTTAAAGCTGCAATCCCTTTTGAAATTTTTTTCTGTATCTCGCGCCGTTTGGTTCGAAATTTAGATTTTGGATATTCTTTAGTACTTTTGATAAATAAAATCAAAATGACAAGTCTCATCAAGAAATGGTTCAAAGAAATTTTGTAGGACTTTTCAAAAGCTATAACTGCTCTTGAAGACTTTTTCTCGTATGTTCCATCGTTTGGTTCAACATTTCAATGTTCATATAGTATTTTAAATAAATAAAACCAAAATAATGAGTAAGATCGAAAAAGGTTTACATCTAAATTTGTAGGACTGTTGAAAAGCTACAATTGCTCTTCATGACTTTTTCTCGTATCTCACGACGTTTAGTTCAAAATTTTAATTTTCTATTTTTTCATAATATTTTTGATAAATAATACCGAAATGATAAGTCCTATCGAAAAATAATTTAAACAATTTTTTTAGGACTTTTTAAAAGCTACAATTGCTTTCTGAAACTTTTTCCTATATTTTCTGTCGTTTTGATCAAACTTTATATTTTCGATTTTTTTGATAGTATTTTCGAAAAGTAAAACCAAAATATCAAGTCTTATAAAAAAATGGTTAAGAGAAAAACTGTATGTCTTTTAAAAGATACAATTCTTCTGTAGAACTTTTTTACTTACCTGTTTTCGTTGAACTTAAAATTAGAATTTAAAACTTGTTTATTTCCGATGCATTACAAAAAAAAATCAAGTCTATCAAAAAAAAATTTTAACAAAAATTGTATATATTTGAAAGAGCTTCAATTTTCCTCTCAGACTTTTTCACGTACCTGTCTGCGTTTGGCGTAAAAACGGATTATTCGATTATTGGGATAGCATTTTCGATGGATAAAACCATAACCGTTAGTCAAGGAATACTGGTTAACGAACTCGTTCTTTCTTTAAGGACCCAGAAAAAGTATGCCAAAACTCCATTTGATACGTTCATTTTTTCGAGAGTTATCGTGTTTACGGAAGGACGGATGGATAGACAGACAGACGCCATCGACAAAACTCGATTTTCGGTTTCAGGGGATCTTGAAACGTAGAGATCCGTTGAAAAACTGTGGTGTGAATTTTTGGACAATTTTGATACTTTCTTAATCATAAATGATGAGAATGTAAAAAGTGAAAACATGACTTATTTAAACAAAAAAAAAAAGATCAAATGTGACTAATTTTTAACCCTAAAAGGGTTCCTTCGAATTTAAAAGAATTAAAAGGAATTCGATGGAATTCATAATAGGTGAATTTTAACGAATTCAGTGTTAATTCACAAGACTTTAAAATAACTTAAGTTAAATTCAAGTGAATTGGGAAAAAATATTTTGATCAACAAAATTTCCATTTATTTCAGAAAAATTGAAGTGAACGTCGAGGTATAGAAGGAAAATGTAACAATTCAATAAAATTTATCACAATTCAATGTGAATAAAAAAATCATGTAACGCAGTAAGTTTGAATTGAATTTAGAAAAATTAAAGTAAATTCAAAAGAATGTCATGAATTAATTAATAAAAAGATAATTTTAAAATAAAAAAATTCTAATCGAATTAAGTGAAATTGAGTGAAAAAATTCTTTAAAATCTCTTGAAAATTTTCTGGCTTTTTTCTTTTCTTGTTTCTAGGAATCTTTCAAAATATCTTAAAATAGATGCTATAAAATCGTTCCATGTCTTCCGAAATTCCAGGAAATTCCTTGAAGGCATTGTCTACGTGTACCGAAAAAATCCGGCAATTTGTACCGTGATTTCTTTAAAACCCCATGCAAAGTTTCTTAAATCCCTTGAAATCATTGTAATCCTTGGAAATTCCTCAAAAATCCTTTAGAATCTTTTCAATTCCCTTAAAACTATTTTAAAGGCTTCAAAATTTCTTAGAATTTTACAAACACTTTAGAATTTCTTAAATTTTTTCGAAATCCCTTGGAACTTTTTAAAACTCTTTAAAATTCCTTGGCATTGTACAAACATTCTGATAGAAATGTTAATCCTTGGAATAGACTTCAAATTATTGAAATGAATTTAAAATATCCTAAGGTATTTTACATCCTTTGAAGTCATTTGCCTTGAAACTTTTAAAAACTCTTTGAAATTTCTTGGAATTATACAAATATACTAAAAAAAATGATAATCCTTGGGAAGCATTTTAAATTACTGAGAAGAATTTGAAAATACCCTAAAACAAAATTTTACACGCTTTATTCTCTTTAAATCCCTTGTATCTTCTTAAAGGCATTTAAGATTCCTGGGAACTATACAAGTATTTCACAAAATTTTTAGTCCTTGTGAATCACCTCAAATTGTTGTAGATTAACTTGGAATCTTTTTAAATACCCTAAAATATTTACAATCCTTTGGAATATTTTGAAATCTCTTGAAACTTTTTAGAGCCCTTGGAAATTCTTTGTAATCTTTTAATTTACCCTAAACTCTTTCAAAAAATTTTTAATCCCTTCAAATTTTTTTAATCTATTGAAGATCCCCTGAAATTCATTTGTATCTAAAATTGCTGAATTTCGGAAAGAAAAAGAAACAGTCTGACAATTATGATTTTAAAACTATTAAAATTAAAATAGTTCAAACTCAACGGATTACAGTAAGAAAACATTTCATTTCACAATTTTAATTTAAAACATCTACAGATTTAAACGGGGTTTCAAATCGCTCAATTCTGCAGGTTTTCAATATAAAATGATATTTACATGGAACATATAGTTATGTATCTACAAAGGAGAAGAAAAAGCAGAAACGTTCGTATTTTCTCAGCAAAGGAACCTCATGTACGTAAACAATGTTCCAAAACTCTTCGGAGAACAAGGGCAAAGGGCAAGGGCACAGGACAATAGTAAACATAAGAAATGATATAGCTCTTTATTTAGAAATTCATGAAAATATTTTTTGCACTCTTTACTAAATTTAGATGTTTACTTTGAATCTTTATTTGCAGTTTTTAATTTACTTGCAGATATTATTTAGGACGCCAAGAAATTGCCAGGAATTTGAATTAACCTTTTTTTTATCGAGTTGTAGAGAATTTCCTGGGATTTCGGAAGATATGAAAATATTTTATAGGACCTATTAGGTTTTCGGATATTTTAAAAGATTCCAAACGATTTTATAAAAATTCTAAGGACTTCACTGATTTTAACAGATTTTAAAACCTCAAGGTATTTTTGAAGATTTTAAAGAATAAAAAACTTTTTTAGAATATTTTTATAGATTCGAAGGGATTTTCAATTGATTTTAACAATTTCAAGGAATTCCGAAGATTTTAGGGTATTATTTTTGAAAAAATCCCAGGAATCTTCAAGAGCTTTAAAAAGTTTCAAGGGATTGCAAAAGATTTCAAGGGGTTTGAAGGGAATAATTGGAAGGGATCTGAAAAAATATAAAAAGTTTGAGGGTATTTTCAAAAACTCTAAAAAAATTTGGAAGACTTTAAGAAACTTCCAAGGGTTACAAATTAATTTAAAAGATTAAAAATATCTTGAGATATGTTTAAATTTTTTTTACAACTGCTAAATATTACTCAATATTTAAAAATATTGATTTAGCGACCAAGTAGACAAAAACATTAACATCACATTATTAAAAAATAATGTTTACAATTTGTAAGTTGAATACCACAAAAAAATGTGTACTTCAATATTCTATACTAGCGGAGAAAAAATTAATAACTCATAGAATTAACCACATTATTAAAGTCTGTTCATTGCAATCCATAAAATAATTAATACAGTCTAAAAAAAAGTATCTTGATAATTGAAAAACTTTCAGTAACAAGATTTATTCTAAACAAGATGTTGATAGGCTAGAAGACATAAATTACTTTTCTCATTTCAATAAAATTACTGAAGCAAAAAAAAAATTCAAATCCCAGGTTCTCGCGAAAAATTTAAGATTTACAGGTTTTCAAGGTTTAAAAAAAAATTAAGGAGAACTCCAGATTTTCAAGTTCGCTGGATTTCTGAGAATTTTTATGATTTTGGGGGATTTTAAAAGGTCTCAAGGTATTTTAATAAATTTTCTAGGATTCGAGGAAATATCAGATTTCATGTAATTTCACGGTATTGTATATTTCAATGGATATCAAAGAAGTTATTGCCAAGAATTGGCGAATTTCGCAGAATTTAAAAGAATGAAAAATATTTCAAGGCATTTACAAACATGTTAAAGAATTAAAATTTTTAAAGAATTTTCAATCAAGATGTATATCTTAATTGAAAATTGAACTGCTTATTTGCATACATAATAATCTTCATTAAAAATACATTTTATTAGTAGAAGATTCATCTCTCTCATCGAACATTTGACTGTTTTGTTAAAAATTAATATTTTCGAATTGAAAATTAATCTTTTTTGGTTGAAATTCCATTATTTTTGTAGATTATTACGCTATATGGTTGAAAATGAACTTATTGGTTAGAAATTCAACTGCTTTGTAAAGAATTCGCCTATGTGACTTTAAAATTCAACAATTTATTTGAATTCTTTTCCCTTTGACAGACAAATATACTTTGCTTACTTTTTTTTATCTAACTTTTGTCAAAAAAAATTTTTTTTAATCAAATCATTGATTTTTCATGCTAAAAATGTGACTTCTCTACAAAATAGGCCAATTTTCAACCAAATGGAGAAATTTTCTAGGAAAATAACAAAAAGGTTCAACCTAAAAAGGCAAATTTTAAATCCGAAAATATGAACTTTCCATAAAAAAGTTAATTTTTAACGAAACCTGGTGTACTTAAATTGTCAGTTTAAAAAATTATTTTCAACTTAAAAAAAC
This sequence comes from Amphibolips quercusostensackenii, assembly GCA_032357855.1. Classification (NCBI taxonomy): domain Eukaryota; kingdom Metazoa; phylum Arthropoda; class Insecta; order Hymenoptera; family Cynipidae; genus Amphibolips; species Amphibolips quercusostensackenii. The sequence goes on along the minus strand of JAUELO010443165.1, from coordinate 8,099 downwards.
AGATTATCAACAAAATAGTTCAAAGTTTGAACCAGAAAATAATCTTCAATCAAATTAATTTTTAACGAAGTAGACTAACTTTTTCATAAGCAGTGGAATTTTTACACAAAAAATACGATTTTTCAAGTAAATAATTGAATTTACAACTACGAATGATTAATTTTTAACTAAAAATGAAATTGTTGAATTTTCAACTAAAAATATTAATTATAAAAAAATTAAACTAAATAGCTAGACTTTTAACAAAAAATAGTACACTCAAATTTTCAGTATTAAAAAAAATTGATTTTTTACCAAAAATAAAAATCAAGTTTTAAACAAATAGTCAAATCCTCAAAAAATTAAATCAGAAAGTTGAAAATTTCGTAACTATTGTTGGTAGAAAATTCCACTATTTGGTTGAAAATTCAACTATTTTGTGGAGGACTCGCTTTTTTGGTTCGAAAATTCGACATTCATTTGAATTTTTTAAAATTAAATTAAATGGTTTTAATAAAAGCTTGTTAACTATTTTATCCTACTTATTTTTAACTATTTTGAAATAATTAATATTTTAACTATAATTTTTTACATTTGTCTTATATTTGGTTTCGAAGAAAAAAATATGACTTAACAAAAAGACGATTTTTCAACAAAATAGTTACATCTTCAACCAAAACTGATTAATTTTTACCAAACAGTTGAATTTTTAACAAAGATCAAGTTTGCTGTTTAGGGAGAAAAAGATTTCAATCGAGATATACAAATAAAAAAAAAAGAATTTTCTAGAAAAAAAACTACGCACCATGAAAATTGACCGACCATCCCCTCAGACTTCTTCTTTTGCACTAACCTGTGCTGACCGGCACTACTGGCAGTTTCCAATTGGAACTGGCTTTTTCTTTGTTTTCGATTCTCGGAACCGAACGCACTCCGCATGCGTCGCACCGGCTTCTGATGCGCATTTTTTTTTTAAATGTTACCATTTTTTATTATTACCAGTTCAATCTTTACGGCCCCTGCGTTCCCAGCCTTAATTATAATGAATTGTATATAAATATAAATACCTGAATTAGTTTTCAAATTTCCTAGGAGACAAATTTACTTTGGTTTTCGTGATATTCTTATTTAGATGTTATGTTCTCTGCATTGCTACCAATAAAATAATTCAAGTTTTTCACCACACCAACATTTTAAAATTAACTGTGAACAACCAAAACACTTTAGTTTTTAATTAAAAACAGTTACATTCATAAAAAAAAAGAATTTCCAACAAAATAGTTGAGCCTTTACCTAAAACAAATTAATTTTCATCCAGTTTCATTTTTAACCAAAAAATATTAAATTACTACTATTAAACTACTTCTATTTTCAACAAAATACAAAAATTTTTCATCAAATAGTTGAATTTTCAACTAAAATAAATGTTTATAAAAAATCCATTTTCAAACAAACAGTTGGATTTTTACCCACAAAAGATTTTTCAGTCAATAAAGAAAATAAATTTCAACCAAAATGTTTAATTTTTAAGACAACTTTCCTGCAAAATCAGTAAATTTTTAACAAAAGAGAATTTTCAATTGAAATGATGAATCTTTGACCAAAAATTGAATTTTCAATCAATTAGTTCAACTTTTAACCAAGTAATTGAACTTTCAAGACATAAAATGACTTTTCAACAAATATTACATAATTTTTTAACCAAAGAGTTGAACTAATACAACTTATCAAAGGATATATCTTCAAACAAAAATAAAATAGTTGAATTTTCGTCTAAAATAATAATTTTTAACAAAAAAAAGAAGGTTTTTTTAACAAAAGAAATCAGTTTTTAACTGAGAAGATAAATTTTTAACAAATACATGAGATTATTCAAATAAAGAATAAATTTTCGAACAAACATTGAATACTTAAATTGTCATATAAAAATTTTTTTTTAACAAAAAATTAATTTACAACACATGAATCAGTTAAATTTTCAACACGAAATCAGGAATTTTTTACAAAAAAGTTGATTTGCAACAGAATAGTTGGATTTTCTACCAAGAAATTACGAACAAAAAAGATGGATTTTTAACCAAATACATTGATTTTCAACCAAACGGTTAAATTTTGAACCAACAGAGATTTTTTTGGTCAAAGTAGAAGAAAACATTTCAATCAAATTGTGGAATCTGGGAGATAAAAAGAGGAATTTTTTAAAAAGATTTAAATTTTCATCACAAAAATATTAATTTTTAACTAAATAGTTGAATTTTCTACCAAAAAAATTAATTTCTTACCAAAAAGGCGAATTTTCAATAAAATACATCAATGTTCAACCAAATAATTAAATTTTTAAATAAAAATATAAGTTTTCAACCAAACATGGAATAGTTCAATTTTCAGTTGAATTTAGTTAATTTTCCATTAAAAAGATGAATTTTTAACAAAGAAGTTTCACTTTCAACTAAGTACATAGTTACATTTTCAACAAAAAATGTAAAAGTTAATATTTCAGCTAAAAAAGGTTTTAATTAAAAAAGACTAATTCTTGTCAAAATAACGTTCAAAATAATTGAACCCTCAACCAAACCAGATTAATTTTCATCTCACAAAAAAAAGTCTACAAAAGAGTTAAATTTTTGACCAACGGACTTTTATTCAAGAAAAAAATTCTTGAGCCAATTGTGGAATTAGCAAGCCAAAAATACGAATTATTTACAAAAATTTAAATTTTCAAACCGTAAATAGAAATTTCTAATAAAAAAGTTCACTCTCAGTTGAAATCTCAACTGACAAATACAAGGTTTAAACCAAAAGTAGAAAAATTAAATATTTCATTTAAACTTAATTTTCAACTACTAAAATAAATTTCAACTTAAACCACGAGAATCGTCAATAGAAATAATTAACTTTTAACAAAGTTGTTTTACTTTCAACAAGGTATTTGGGTTTTCAAAGAAAAATGTAATACTTTATATTTCAACCAAAAAAGATGTAACTTTGAAATCAAATTGAATCGTTAACAAAGACAGATTATTGTTCAAGCCCCCACCCACACAAAAAAAATGAACCAGCAGAGATTTTTCTGTGAAGAAAATTTTAACCAAATTATAGAATCTACAAGTCAAACACAAATTTCCTACAACATTCTTTAAATTTCAACCCGAAAATAGGAATGTTTAAGATGAAAGATAATTTTTAAACAAATGCCTAAATTTTCGAATAATTTTTTAACCGAGAATGGAATAGTTTAATTTTCAGTTAATTTTAATTAATCTTCCATTAAAAACATAAATTCTTAACTTAAATAATGTATATTTAATTTAAAAAATTAATTTTTAATGAAGTGGTTTCACTTTCAACCAAATACCTGAACTTTCGACAGAGAATGTAATACTTGATATTAAAAAAAAAAGATTTTAAAATTATGAATTTTCAATAAAATAATTTAATCCTTAACCAAATCAAATTAATTTTCTAATTTTCTATCTAAAATAGGCAGTTTTAACAAAAAAGATTATTTTTAACGGAACACTTAAATTTGTTACAAAAAAATTAATTTTTTACAAAAAAGAAGATGAATTTTCAACAAGAAACACCAATTTTGAAACAAAAAGATTGATATTTAACAAAAAGATGAATTTTTAACAATGTGGTTTATTCCACAACCAAAAACGATAGATTCTAAACAAATAGTGCAATAGTTGATATTTCAATCAAAAAATATTTCAATTTTAAATCAAAAGCAGTTGATCTCAACCTAAAAAGACGAATTTTTTAACAAAATAGTTTAATCCTCTACAAACACAAGATTAATTTCCAACTGAACAGTTGCATTTTTATGCAAAAAAGATTAAAATTCTACTCTGACAGAGATGAATTTTCTCACAAAAAAATAAAATTTCAACCAAGAACGATTGTTTGGTTACGACCGAAAAAAATGTTTAACCAAATAGATTACTTTTCTACCAAGTAGAATAATTTTCTACTACAAAGAACCGACTTCTAACAAAATACATGAATAATTAACCAAATGGTTGGATTTTTTACAAAATCAACTTTGAATTAAAATGGTTTATAACACCAATACCTTAAATCAATAATTTAAAATTAAAGCCCCAAACGTTAACTCACGCAAATTTTTTACTTACTAAAGGGCAAACTGAAATATGCAAGAAATATGTAAACGACTGAATTTAAATTAAATGTATAAGCTTCACACTCTTTATTCTTATATTTAAATTTTTTAATAATCTGTGCGAAATTATTACAGTACAGTAAAATTATGATCGCAACAGTATATTATTTAATCGTTTTCAATCTACGTCGAGTTGTACACAGTAAACGAGAAAATATATAAAAAGCACACGTAAATAAAAATGAGTTTCCTTAAACTTATTCATCATGAAATCCAATCATCGCTGACTGGACATAAAATAATAAATATTCACTAATAATATTCTTTTTGCGTCGAGGAAGATGTGAAAACATCGTCTTATCTTTACCTTTCTTGAGACATATTCTTCCTGAGTATCTTAGATTATTTTTGTACATTGTATACAGCGCACGAATCCAGCATAAACTGCATTTCATGCTTACAATAATATTGACCTAATCATCGCCTTATGTTATTAATTAATTAATTCTGAAGCACCAAGCAATTCCCATCTTATTATAAATTTGTCTTTGTTGCTTATAAAGCCATGGAATTACTATTACAGAATCGTTTGATTAAATTATAATATACAAATAAATCAACATTTGACAGACACGGGTACCAGGTCGGATCCATTTGGCAAAGATTATGAGGATTGGTTAAAGTGGCAAAAGGGTTCTTTACTTTGCTATCATTGCCGTCGAAATAAGCTAAAGAGTTGAGCCTCTTCGAAACAGAAGTGACAGCAGTAGTCACGTTCATGATCACTTATCCCTTTTCCTTGACTTCCGGTTTAACCGCGTTTTCAGTCCTGAATTTCTTGCTCCGGTCGTCGACGATTTCGTCCCGAAGACAGCACTTGCTGTCAAAGGTCCCACAAAACACCTTGAACAAGCAAAATTTACATGTTAGAAAAGGGATTCGATTTTTTTTATTTTTTATTCAAGAACTGCAGGCCTCGAGCTCGCGTCACTATGGCGAATTTCACAGCACAAAATGCTTCTCAAAACAGGGGAACATAGGGGAAATTATTCTTATAAATAAAATTAGTTTTGATAAAATATTGAATTCAATTTGAAATGCTGACAATTCCTAAGATTTCAAGTCGAAATATGTCATTTTCAACAAAATAGTTGAGTTTTCTACCAAAAAAAAAAATGAATTTTCAAAATTCAAACACAAAAAGACGTATTTTACTATGGAGCTAAGTTTTCAAGCTGAAAAGACGATTTTTTTGGAAAATAGCTGACTCAAGCCTGGAACGATGAACTTTTAATAAAAAAGTTGAATTTTCAAAAAAATCATTATTATACAAACAGTCGCATTTGGATTTAAATAGATAAACTTTCAAGCAAGAGAGATAAATTTTGTACAGAACACTTACACTTTCATCGCCAAAAAAAGAATTTCCAACAAAAAAGTTCTTTCTCTACGAAAAAGTGAAATTTTGAAGCCGAAAAGAGGATTTAAAAAAAAACAGATGAATTTTTACTGCCAGCAGTTGGATTAGAAAAAAAGTGAATTTTAAGCCAAAAATATGAAATTTCAAACAAGAAAAGGGACTTCTACAAAAAAAAAACATTTTTTATTTTTAAAAAACAATATTTCAAAAAACAGTTGAATTTTCAACAACAAAATATAAGGTTTCAACCAAAAATCTGATAGTAATGTATAATATATAATAATATATTATAATACTTAATATAATATATATTATTATATATTATAATATATATAATATAATATAAAAAAGTAATTTATATAATATAATAGTAATATACATATTATAGCTTAAAAAAATTACTTTTTAACAAAAAAAATGTTCCAAACAGTTGAATTAAGCAACACATACGAATTTCAAACATAATAGTTAAATCCTCAACCAAAAAGATGAATCTTCAACAAAGAAGATTAATTTTATACCCTAAAAGATGAATTTTCAACCAAAAAATAGAATTTTCAAATTATAAAGTATAAGTTTTAAACCAAAAAAGGAATACTTAAATTTTCAGAAAAGTTTTCGACAAAAAAGGTAAATCTGTTAAGAATATGAATTTTGAACCAAATAGGTTAATTTTCTACTAAGAAGATTAATTTTCTAACAAAACGACGGATGTTCAACCAAATGGTTCAATTTTCAAAGAAATTGGTGAATCTTAAAAAAAAAATAATAGCTAACAAAGTAGTACAACTTTCAACCAAGTAGTAAAATTTAAAACCACACAAATTTTTGAAGATTTCTGGGTTGTAATTCAACCGTTTTGTGAAAAAATAAACATTTTAGTTAAATGTTTTTTCTCTACTGGCTGAAAAATCTTTTTTCGTTCAAAAATCGACTCTTTTGTTGAAAACCAGGCTCTTTGGTTTAAAAATTATATTCCTTTTCGCGAAAATGTCATCTTTTTTTGGTTAAAACTTTTTGCTCAAAAAAAAATGTTTTTTGGTTGAGGATTCAACTATTTTGTTGGAAATTATTCTTTTTTCGCGTAAAAAATTTAACTGTTTAGTTAAACATTCGTCGTTCTGGTTTAAAAATTTAACACGTTGTTTGAAATTTTTATTCTTTAATGACCGTGAAATCTTTCTTCTTTAAAAACTCAACTCTACTGATTGAAATTCATCTTCTTTAAATGACAATTCATTTTTTTTAGCTGAAATTAAACTTTTTGTAATTAAAAATGACACTGATAAGCTAGGAAGAAATCTGTTTTGCATAAAAATTTAACTGCATGGTTAAAAGTTTTAAACTTTGTCAAAATTAATTTTATCAGTTGAAGATTTATAACTTAAGCTGAAAATTTATTTTTTTGGTTGCAAATTCAAATATTTTGATGAAAATTAATTTTTATCTGAAAATTAAAATGTTTCATTTTTTGACGAGTTTTGTTTTTGGTTGATTAAATGAATCAACTAGTTGAATGTTGAAAATTCCTTTTTTTTGTAGAAGATTAATCTTCTTTCTGAAAAAATCATCTTTTTAGTGGAAAATTCACCTATTTAGTTAAAAATTCATGTATTTTGTTCAAAATACAATGCATATAACTATTTTTAAGCTATTGAGAATAGATAAGATTGAAACTTTTTTTTTTTAAACAAGCTCGTTTGTGAAATTTGTTAACATTATATAAAAAAACGAAACAGATTAAGGATTTTTCTCTAGATTCGGCTTTTTAAAAAATTTCGCAAGATTTCAGAGATTACAACAGATTTACAAGGGATTTTAAAGGATTATAACTGATTTCAGAGATTTGAAAAGAGTTTAAATCGTTTCAAAGCTTTTACAGTATTTTAAAATATTCTAAGGAATTTCGGAGAATTTTAAATATTTGAATAGAATTGAAGAGACTTTAAGAAGTTTCATCTGATTTCAGAGAGTTTAAAAGTTTTCAAATGTTTTGATGAAATGTTAAGAAATATTACGAATTTCAAGATAATTCACCGAAATGCAAAGTTTTTTTCAGAAATGTGTAGTGATTTCTCGGCATTTTTTGGGATCTGTAGGGATTTTAGCAGACCTACGCGATTTTATAGGGTCTCGATAAACTTTCAAGCTCAAAGATTATTAATCGTTTTTAAAGGATTTGAGACATTTGAGGGTTTTTCACAAGATTCCATAAAATTTTAAGATTGGAAATTTTAACGGAGTTTAAAAGGGTGTCAACAATATCAAAGGATTTTTAAAAATTCAAAGTTTAAAGAATTTCTAGAGAACTTTAGAGAGTAAATGAAATTCCAAGAGACTTTACCATATTTAAGGATTTCATGAGATTTCAAAAAAAATTGTAAGATTACAAGGGATTTCTACGGACTACCAGGTATTTAAAACATTTTTAGAGATTTAAAAAGATGGGGGGGTTTCCCTAGATTTTTCACAGGTTCTTGACTGATTTCAGGGATCTTAAAGGATTTTAATTTACGAAGTGTCTCGTCGTCCCAAAAATTCTGGACGACTAGACCATACCCTTTTACAAGTCCCCCA